>JAMJFZ010003106.1:0-32500 GCA_026225945.1 Cricetomys ansorgei
GTGTTAGCTCAGTAGCTTAAAGGCATCAGAGCCTCCGACTGCATAGACAGGGCTCTCAGTGACACCAGAAAACCCACAATACTGAATCCAAAACAAAACCAGGGAGAAGGAGAGAAAAAGAAAACCCATTGAGTTCAGGCAAATAAGGTTAGGTCTCCAGATGCTATTACAAAGCAGCTTTGAATATGCAAGACAGTGCCTAAGACCAGTCATTCCAGTTACAGCAAACCATTAAAAAAGAGGAGGAGAAAAGAAAAAAGGCATGCATTAGGTCGTAATTTGTTAGGACAAGGAAAAGAACCCTACATAAAGCTGGCTACCCCCTCCCTCCCACCCCCACCTTTCTGGCTGCACACAGAACTACTTACCCTTTTGAGATTGTCTACTGTATAGGTCCTTTCATTAAAATCTTTTGGGTTTAGGAAGATCGCTGCGAGCAACATATTTTCTGTATCCGCCCCCCCCCCCTTTATCTTGGAGAGAGTTGGCAAGGGTTCTGTGGTTTGCAGTTACACAATATGTTATCATGTTTTTAATCACTAAATCATTGCAGTGGTTATAGATTTACAGTCTTGGGTATTACAGAGAGAAGCAACACGGCTGCATGTATGCTTTTAAATTACAGCAACGTAAGCCGGGCGCTGCAGCCACGGATATGGGCGGCCGGCTCCACCGTCCAACCCCCATCAGTTCTTTCTCCTTCTGTGAATTTATTTTTATTTTTTAAAATGGCTTGGTTTGCTTAAAAATAAGCCATCTCTTCCCCTCTGTTCTTTGTCTCCTCAGCCCCCACCCTCACCTTCCAGGAGAAATAATTTTCATTTTAGACCTCTAACCCCAGATAAGCTACAATTCAAACTCTTGACATAGAACTTTGGATAAGAGACTACAGAAATAATGAAAAGTGTGGATTTCCTAGGAAATCCTCTTGGTTTCCATATCGACCTCCTGTGTAGGGATGGAGAGTTGATTTCAGATCAGAAGGAGGTGGTGGGCGGAGAGAAAGGGAGCCAGGCTGTGACACCAGGAAGGTCCTGTCAGTGTGACCCCGAGTTCAGCTTCTGTTTTTCATATTATTATGTAACAGAATCCTTGGCAGCATTAAAAATTCAGCATTACAAGCTGATTGTAATGCTCCCTCATTAGACAACGCTGTCTGGCCTTGTATTAACTGAAACATAGAGCATGGCTTTCAGATTATAAACACCAATAAATATTAAGGATCTACAGAGGGGGTAGCTCAGCAACAGGCTGTTTGGCCCTAGCTGGGATTGATCTCTGCACCCACACCTTCTTCCAGTTACCCCATTCCTCACCTCTCCACCCCCCCACCCCCCCAGCTGTCATGTGCTTTCTTATTGAGATGCCGATGTGTATGTAGACCCTTGTGACATTTAGCAAGGGTTTTTATAGAGTTCTCTTGTGTACACAGAAGGTTTTCGAGTTTGTTTTGTTTTGATCTGCAGTAAACAGGTCCTTCACTTTTGCTGATGTCATTTCCGTTCATATTTTGAGTGTTTATTGTGCTTCCTTGCAGGGTCCTGTCATCTCTCCCCGTGACCTTGCTGTCTAGCCAGGGCCTTGTGCCTGCTTTGGGAAGGGGGGCGTGTGTTCTCTGAGCAGCCAGGTCTGGCTTGAGGGGGTCAGATGGCTTAGCTTTGGCCTAGGTTTTGCCTGCCTGGGAAGACACTTCCAGTGTCAAATCTGGTTAAACGCTCCTGTGTCCACTTGCCCAGTATTTCCATGGCTTGCAGTGATTCATCCCAGCTTCCTTTCCTGGTGGCACCGCCTCCCCTGGTCCCTGCCACATCTTATCTGGGTTAACACACCCTTACTGTCCTTCTCTCTAGGACAACCTCTCAGGAAAAAAAAAAAAAACAACCCAAAAAACAGAAAACAGCAACAACAAAAAAGCCAAAACCAAAACTGAACAAAAACAAAACAACCCCCCCCCCAAAAAAAAAAACAGAACAAAACAAAACCCCTAACCTCCAAATAAACAAAAAACCACTACCACCATTCAGTGATGATTTTGAGATTTAGCTTCAGTTGTGAATGTGAAGCTGGCATTAGCTGACAGAGATTGGTTGAGGCCTGGCCCCAGACCTTCTCCCCCCCCCCGCACCTCCTACCCCTGACCCTTGCTACCCTCACCCCATGATGCCCCTACCTTTTTGGAACTGTAAAGGACAGTCTGATCCTACAGACCATGTCATCGTCTCTGTTCACATCTGATCTACAACTGAGCCCACCTTCTAGAAAGAAAAGTAGCAGGGCTGGGGAGAGGAAGATGCGAAGCAGGCTTGTGTAGGCCCCGGAGGCCTTCCTCTCCTGGGGTGATGGGTTTCAGTTTGTTTTTTAAAATGTGTGTGTGTGTGTGTGTGTGTGTGTGTGTGTGTGAGAGATACACGGAACACACACATGTTATATATCATTGTTTTGTCCTTTTAGGGTTAGCAGTGATACACAAGAGGGACAAGCAGTCGTTAGGAACTTCCCTGAGCTGCTTTCTAACTAAGGAGGTGAAAACTGAACCAGGCTGACACTTGGCTCCCTGTGAAAGCCCTGTGACCTCTCCCCCTTCCATGGCCCCAGCCTTTTGTTCCTGGAGAACGGAGCTAAGGTACTTTTTCTCCCAGACCAAAGGGAGCAGGCAAAGAGTCCCCTTGTGAACGCATCGCCTTTAGATGGCCTGCTCATGGTTATTGTCAATGCAGGCTTCCCCAAACAATTGCTGCAGGGAGACACAAAAGCAAAAACATTTGTCCTATTTTTTTAACCTCTTTGTTTTAGTTTTTTTTTTTTAATCCATTCTTTAAATTTCACAGTTTCTATTTGTCCGCAGAGAGACGAACGGAACAGCGTGAAGCACAGTTCACCGTAGGCCTCACTGGCGATTGGAACAGCCTCAATAGAAACCCAAATTCTAAAACACTGGCTGATTTGGGGATATGTGAAATTTCAGCTGTGTGTGTGTGTGTGTGTGTGACTGTGAAGTCAGATTAGCACAGATTTCCAACAAAAATGAACGGCAGTGAAGATGGATCGCAGAAATGGGATTCTAGAATCACTTGGGTAAAGCGTGAAAGGGTCATCTTTTGTTTATCTTCTGGTATCCTGTCAATGACTTTAAAGTGATCACTGGCTAGGGAAGATGGAAACCTACGTGAAATTATTCATTAAAAAGAAAAAAATCTGAGCTGGGGCGTTGTGAGCCTGCCAGACTGCTGAGCAACTGTTTAAACCCGAGTGGAAGCCCGTTGGTGCACATCGTGGAATTGACACTGGGTTCTTGTTTTTTTTTTTTTTTTTTTTTAAAAAAAAAAAAACTAGGATTTATATAAACAGACAATATCCTGTCCCTCTTCTCTTCCTCTCCTGTCTCCTGTTTCCCTTTCTTCTGCGCCTCCAAGAATTCAGTGGTTTGCTGGCCACTGTGAAGGGGTGTGTCAGACTGTTGGGGGATGGCTCAGGCACAAGATGGGAAGTCCACCTCCCCCAAACAAAGCAGCACTCTCTCCTGTAGGCTGTAGACCCTTGACTGTGACGCAACTTTAAGCATCTGTCTGCCTTGTCATTAAAATTCCCAATTTCAAGGTTTAGAAACGCAAATGTAAAAAAATCCCCCTGGGTATAAAAGTCTTGCATGGCAAATTCTCCTTGCCCTTTCAGAAAAAAAAAATATTTTTTGTTTCCAAGAAGAAAGAATAGAGAGAGCATGGTGACCTATTTGCCTAACATTTAAGGATGTTTTAAGGCAAGTTCTGTGTTTTTGCTTCCTTGAGACTTGGGCTTTGCCACTTAGAATTATTTTGGGAAAAGTCCTTTGAGTCACAGCTTTAAAGGACGTTGACTCATCTCTGAGTCTCTTGTGTATGTGATGGGCAGGTCTAGGGGCTGATTTGGGAAAGGCAGGTAAACAGGCCAGAGAGACACTGCACCTCTGATGGGGGCAAAAGCGAAGCTGGGAGTAGCACTGCAGTGACACACGAAGGCCTGGGGTTCCTGTCAGAGAAACGTGAACCATCTCTGCTGGCCTTGTTGTCTGGAGGTTGGTTTGTGTTCTGTACCCAGGAGGCCTGGGGCCTGCTCAGGTACCTGGCCCCTAAATAAAACTACCTCTTATTGGTGGGGTGAGCTACAACTGTGGGGCAGAATTCAACTCCAAATGTACTTGTGTCTATCTGGGGGTCGTGTCTGCGTGTCTCTCTGCCCCCCTCCCCCACCAGGTGAAAGCTTCCAGATTATTTAAGCACAACTTTCAAAATCCAGTGTGGATATATGATTTAATGAGAATAGAATGATCTGGAAGAATCACACACATCTCCCTGAACCCAGTTGTGCTCTGAAGAGGGGCTGTGTCTTCGGCCCTCTCACACTCAGCCTTGCTGGAGGGAAAGGGTACACTAGGCGGTGAATGTGGGGTGGGGAGCAGGTTCGGCTGGGTTGGAGAATTGTAATTTATCAGCCAGCCAAGCATTAGTGGGCAGACCTCTGGCTTGGAGAATGGGTAAGGGAGGGGAAGAGAGGGGCTGGCGTTCCTGGTTGATTTTTAAATATTTATCCTTTGGCTGTTGCCAATCAGGCTCTCTAGATGAGGTGATCCTGGCATGAAGAACTGCTCTCTCTCAGCGTGGCTTTGTGTTCAGGATGCAGCCCGAGAACATCGGGCAGCTGCCCTATCCTGAGCTGCGGGACAGAATTTGCAACATGGATTTTTTGAGGAACTGATGTTTCCACGTGTCAGTGTGTGCTTTGCAAATTCTCTCTGAAGAGCTGTTGTTTTGCTTAAGGATGAAGATGAGTTGTCCCCAGCCCCAGTATTCATTACGGTCCACAGGCTTTAGGTTACCTGCCCGTGGCTTACCTGTGATTTTTTTTTGTCTGAAACAAAGACAGGCTTGAGTAGGCCTCACCGGGCCCTCAGCTAGTGCAGGATTAAGATAAAGGGAGCAGGGTCACTCTTGCCTGTCAGGCCTCTGAGGTGTAGAAGGCCTGTCACCAGGGCCTGGGACACTGGCAGAATCAAGGCCAGCCCCTCTGCCAGCCCCTCCTGGGCGTCTCAGATGACTTCAGATCCTGGCTTGTGGTTTCTCTAGCTTTCATTGTGTTGGAGGTATTTCTCTGTAGCCGATGCTCCCACTCGTTCTCACCGCGTTACTGGAGTCTGAGGTTGTCCCAGGAATAAAACTCAAAGCTGCAAAATTCCGGTTTCCAGGAGTAGAAACCTCTTCCTGTTGTCTTTATCAGCTAGGCCCATGGGTCTGCCTCCAGGTGAGGAGTGAGGGTCTGGAATCCCTGTCTTCCCACAGAGACTTCCAGGGGCGTCTCTGAGTGGAGGGCCTCGTTGCTTGCCTTGCTATATCTTCATGTATTATTCATAGTCACTTTTTCAATTAAATTATTAATTGGTTTTCTTTAAGGTGTTCCTGACTCATGTGGCTAACATAAATAACAGTGTGTTTTGAAAACACCACCTGTTCAAGCCTGAGGTCAGGCAGTCTGAGGCAGCTCTATGGTGGCCGCAAAACCATCCTCCACCCTCCTGCTCTGCCTCCACTCCCCTCACTGCTCCCCCCCACCCCCACCCCAAGTTTGACTAAGTGTGGCCTCTAACCTTCTTTGTCCCTAATCGGACGGCCAAGATTCCCTAGAGGTAGTTCTTTTCTTCCAAGGCCCTAGCTTGGGGGAGATTGCAATCTCCTTCTCGTACTAAAATACAGACAGGGGGTTAGTCTGCACCCAACAGGTTAGGCATTTTCATGGATGTGGGCCCTGAATTCTATTGTGTAAAACATGCTTTCCACATAGGGACACGGTAGTTTTCCCCAGCCAAGCGTCCTCTCCTCCCTGTTAGTGTGTGCTTAATGCAAATACAGTTCCATACATTCTGCTCTCACCCTGGTGAGCTTATTATATTTCTAACACTCGCATGGTTCACTATTGTGCACTAGGAAAGGGCTCGCGGCTGCATCGGCAGCCTGGGTGGCTGGTTTTCAGAAAGAGAAAAAGCAGGTGTCTTGTGCCGAGAATGAAGACTAGATTTAGGAGGAGGGTGGACTTCTGTCTGACAGGACTGGAGACTTCCGGTGAGATTTCCAGGGGCTTGCCTTTACATAACAGAATGCTAAAGGTGAACTCTGGGGACCCGTGACCGCCCAGCAGTCCCTCTGACCAGCGGAGGTGGCCCTGTTCGATTTTATCCTGGCACCGTTTTGTTTTTTTTTTTTTGCCCTCTGAAATGTTGCGTGTCTTTTAAGGGCAGGCTGTGTGCGTGTGTGTGCACGTGTGCGCCCAATCTGACCTTTCCAGGCATCCCTTCCTCTCCTCTGCTCAAAAACTGTCCTTAAACTCTCCATGGAGAGTAGGGGGTGCCTTCCTAAGTTTCCGCAGCTGCAAAACAGAAGTGCTCTGTGAAGCAGTTAATAGATGGGTGTGTGTCTCCCATAAATTCCTGTCCACATTGGCTAAGGTCCCCACGTTAGAGTGGCCTGGTCTGACGTGGACAGGGCCCGGACACCGATGGCCCAGGGTCGGCAGGCCGAGGCGCCCGCTCCTCCCCGGCCGGCCGCGGACTTCCGATGCGCGCTGCGGTCAGTGCCTGCGGGGACGCGGCTTTGTTCCTGCCGGGCCGGGGCGGTGCAGGCCGGGGCGGCCAAGGCTGCGGTCCCGGGCGAGCGGGCCCGGCCTGCGTCCGCGGCGCACCGGGTGCCGGCGGCCCGAGCCGGCAGCCCCGCAGCCCCGGCCCCGAACCGGCAGCCCCGGCCCCCCGCGTCCCCCGGTCCCTGCGGGCGCGGCCACCGCCAGCAGCCCGGCCTGCGCCCGGCCCGACGCGACTGTAGATGTCAGGCTTGGCCCGGGGAGCCGCGAGGCTGCGGGGCTGCGAGTTTCAAATTAACCTTCCGCTTTGTTGCTGTGTAATGTGGATCCCCGAAGGCCCCCCGCCCCTCCCGGCCCCCCTCCGCGGGCGGTGCGCGCCGCAAACTGCGAGTTGAGCTTCATTTACATAAAGCGATTCCGGGCGGGCGGCGGCGCAGGAGGAGGAGGAGAGAGCGGGCGGGCCGGGCCGGGGACCGGGACGCAGCGCCGCGCCCCGTGGGTGAATCCCCGCCGCGCCCGGGGACCTCCCTCCCCGGGCGGCCCGCCGATCGCCAGGCCCGGCCGCCACCATGCGCGCCCCGCCCCTGCCGCCGGGCCCCTCGCTGCTGGCCTGCGCCACCGCCGAGCCCGGGGGGCGGCGGGAGGAGGGGAGCATGCCGCCCGGGGTGGGGAAGTTCGGGGCTCCGCTGCCGCAGGGATCTGCCGTCGCCGCGCAGGCCGGAGCGGCGCCCCCGGGACCCGCGAGCGCCTGCTTCCTCCCGAGGTGTGCCGAGGCTTTGTGTGCCAGGTGAGTGCGGCCGCCCTCCCCGCCGCGCGGCCCGCGCCCGCCCGGCGCTGCAGGCAGGTGCCGCGAGTCTTGGCTGAACTTCCCCTTCTCCCGGGGCACGTGGGGGAAGGGCAGGCTGGGCGCACTTGAACTCCCAGACTCCGGTGGGAACCTGCCCAGGCCGATCGCTGGAGTCTGCCGGGCGCGGGGTGCCCCCTGCCTCCTGCCCCCTGCCCCCTGCCCGCCTCCTCGACCTCTCCTTCTGCTCTGCTGCGGGGTCGGTGCCTCCCTTCCTGACACTCGGCTGCTGGAGCCATGAGAACTTTGGGTTTTCCCCTAAAACACCTTCAGCCGGAGAGAGAGATGAGAGAGGAGGAAGAGAGAGAGGAGAGAGAAGAGAAAGAAGAGAGAAAGAGAAGGACGGGAGAGAGAGGAGAGAGGAGGAAGGGAGAGGAGGAAGGGAGAGAGGAGAGAGAGAGAGAGGAGGAAGGAAGGGAGGGAGGGAGGGAGGACGGAGACAGACCGCTGGTCAGTTTGAAGCCATGTGAGGAATGCGCCTGTTTGGGGAGTCAGGCGAGAACCAGCCTTGAGCAGGAGGGGACCTATGGAGACCTCCTTGGCTGCCCTGTAATTTCGGTTTGCTCTTCTGCCAGAGCCCGTGCAGCATTTTTGGGATGGGGGGGTGTGTGCATGAAGGAAGAGGTAAGATTTTTTTTTTTATCCAGATTTTTTTAGAGGTGCCAAGTTAGGGTAGCAACAAGGAAAAAAAAAGTGTCAACCAAAAAGTCATTTTGTAGGCTTGGAGAGAAACAAGCTTTCTGGGAATCCGCCCTTTCTGTCTTGTACATACCTGTGTAAGATGATGGGGAATCCTGCCCTCAGGGGAAAGCCCACAGCCCTTATGTGGTACTCAGGGAGTTTGAACAGCCCTAGTAGTAGTGAGTGGTATAGAGCATGCTAAATTGGTTTAAAGGCAACTGGTGATCAGGTGGATCCCCCCACCTCCTTCATCTGGGTCACTTATCAGCTTTTGAAGACTCTCCTGATGCCACTGACGTATGACCACAGAGAGTATAGAATTTGCATTTGGAATCAGGCTCTGGGCAAGCAAGGCCTGCTTGGCGGAAGGCATCAAGGCCCAGCAAGGAGAGCAGACTTAAGCCTGGAAGAGAGATAGTGAGAAAGTTCCACGTCACCTTGATCTTGCTTCATTTCGTGCTTTGAGATCCTTGGAGACGAGTCACTAAACAAATAGAGGGTGGTTTGAAGCTCACGCTGGCTGGGGGTAACTGTTTCTTTGCCATCCAGCAGCAGGTGCAAGTGTGTGGAGTTGGCCCCTTGAGCCCCTTCATTCCTAAATTCAGGAGGTGTCAAACCTTCGTGTTCTTTTAATGGCTGTGGTTTCTGGATAGGTTTCAAGAGAAACCCTAAAAATCACGAGTTCCAGTGGGCTAGGCTGGAGTGCTGTGGTCCAGACTGCACTGGAGAGGAGAGCTCAGCCCTGCTGAGGTAACCTGGTGAAGAAAGGCTGTAGTGGGGAGCCCAGAGCCTGTTCCTTGTTATCACAACACCCATTGGCCACCCGAGATTCTAAATCCCAGGCATGGAAACAGGGAACAGAAGTGGGCTATGAGGAGTCTGGAGACCCAGATTCTCAGTCATTGAAGGGTTTCAAGAATGGGCTCTTTGGGGAGAGGAATACCTGAGTGTTTGCACAGCTGTATTTGTTCATCTAGTTTTGAGGGGTTCCTGAAGACTCCCTTACAGAGAGGTGCAGCCATGAAGGCCAAAGGCAACTTTTCCCCCTTCTCCTCCTCAAGTCACAGGACAAAAGAGATTGTCCGTCCGCATTTGATTTCCAGTGTGGCTTTCAGAAGACGTGTAAAGTGCCTCTCAGGCTGGGCTAGGGTCACACCAGGTCTTTTATTTAATTACACAAGTGTTACTTAACAACATGGGGCCGGTGGCAGAAGCAAGCACTTGTACACTTTGAAAACAGCTCTTTCGGAATGGCATGGAATTAAGTGCCTTGAAGACCCTCTGTCTCTATGACCTGGGTCAGTCGCCTTCCTCATCACCCGCATCCGATAGGTACATACTTTCTACGGGATGGAACTCTGGTTCGCCAGTTCTAAAAACCCGTTTGGATTGACAAGGAGCTTGCTGAGTCTCTGAGAGCAACAACCATCAAGCACCTGAAACTAATTTTGGCCTCTTTACACAGTGAATGCAGAGAGAGGGCAGAAAGGGCCAAGTAAAACGGTGCTTCCAGGCCGCGCGGCCTCTGTTTGGCTTGTCCTGGCTTGGACAGCAGAGAGCTTTCTTGCTGTTTGGGGATTGGGTTGAACTGCCATGGGAACTCAGTGCCAATTGGACTTCCCAGTGTCGAGGAGCTAAAATAAGCAAGATTTCAGCCTTCATCATTAGGACTTAAGTGATGGCCCTGTGTTCTGCCAGGAAAGGTGATTGGCTCATTGGAATAAACCTGTGCAGACCGCTAGACATGTCTTCTTGTGCCGGTGGGGATTTGGCTGGTTCTCAGAGGAACCAAAACTAAAGTTCTGGTCACGTGCGATGCAGGGGAATGTGCCCTTGTTGTTGTTTGTACGGACTGCTGTTCTGGTAGTGTATCTTCCAGAGAGTGTCTTCCTGGCTTCTGATGTGGTGGTGTGAGAGCTTGGGGATCCTTGAGGGCCCAAAGCAGACTATTTTCAGGGGAACTAGCTTGATTGGGGTGTTACAAAAGTTTCATTTTAAAAAGTAAATATTTGAGTGACTAAGCCATGTTTTCTCAAAATGTGTGGAATTACTGTCCCTTCTTGCTGTCTGTATAGCCCCCTTTGGAAGACTTCCTAGCTTGCTTCCTAACCTAGGGCCGGGAGTCTTTCTGGCAAGGAGGCAATGGAGCCTCTGCTCTGAGGAAGCTTGTCTAAGCCCCGCCTCCCTCCTGGCAAGCCCCGCCTGAATGGTGCACCTGATGCTGTAGCAACCTCTAGGAGGACAGTGTGTGCTGGGTTTTACACTTTCATTTGTGATTAAAATGATTGCTTGCTGTTAGGCCGGCCTGCTCCTGCAATGTTTGGGCCTGTTGGCCTGCTCTGGTTCCCAAGGCTGCTGTAATTAACCAGTATGGGGGCGGTACCACCCAAACACAACAGGAAGGCAGATTCCATTCTCTCGAACCTCATAGGGTTGTCCACACGCTCTGGTATGAGAATTTGGTTGTGATGGTTAGGGTTAGAATTCACAGCATAGCTGTGCCTCTCCAGTCCTCTCTCCCCGAGTTAGAGAACTGTGGTCAGAGAACCCGGCAGCCCGTTTTAACGGGATCCAAGCCAGAGGATTCCTTTGCAAGAGCGAGGCACAGTAAGGTCAGTAAGGTGCTGGTTCTGTCCTGAGCAGTGTTTCCCTGCCCCATGAAGTGGCTGAATCTGAGAAACAGACACACAGAAGCTAAGGTTTCCTCAGACTGCCCTGAGGGAGAGACCCAGGCAGAAATCGTGGGTCATTGGCAAGCTGCTTTCAAAATCCAGATTAAGGAGCAAAACTACCAAATCAACAACTGTCAGATTTGTTTTCTGTGTGATTTAAAGTTGGCTGCCAGACTGTTCTCTCCGAACATGTGGGAAGTGACAGTCAGACGTTAGAGGGCTGCTTTGTTTTTTATTTTTATTTTTGTATGTGGTGAATTACTGTTACAGGGGCATTTACTGGAACCAGGGACCCAGGGAAGGCAAGGCCTAGCTCCACCTGACAGACAGCAACATTGTGTTAGTGCTTTCAGAGTTAGTGACAGAGAGGAGTAGGAGTGTCTTCTCATTTTGTTTTTTAATGTTTTTTGTTTTTATTTTTTTCCTTTGGGTCAGGGGACAGGATAGTAGAACTGAGGACAAGCCACAAATATAGCAATGACAGGAGTGTTTCTAGAAAGTTCTTTGCCCTCGAAGTTGTCTTGGGTGCTGATTTGATAAAGTTTTTGTTTTTTTTTAAATTTCCCTGTTTGGATGTTTTCTGGGTTTCTTTCACTCTTAATTCCTAGAGCCCCTGGCTTTTGCAAGGACGGAGATACAAATAGAAGCAGGAAGGAGACAGAACCAGTAAGCTGGCCAATTCACTCTATGCAGAGCGAGAGCTGTGTTATTTTAGCCCAACACAGGGCCTCTCAATGAAATACCTGGTTGCTTTATCTGCCTTTTGGGGGAGCCCTTTTCCCTTCCCGCCTTATGGGCTTGTCAACAAGAAGCTTGTGTGTGTGTGTGTGTGTGTGTGTGTGTGTTAACTGGCTTCTCCAGAGGACCCCCCCCCCCCCCCCCCCCCCCCCCCCCCCCCCCCCCCCCCCCCCCCCCCGCTGCTTCCTAGGAAGAGCTTAGGTGCTCTGACTGCACTCTCTGAACTGCTCCTCTAGAGACAGGCCTCAGGGAAGGGAGAGTTGAGACAGGCCCAACAGCTGACCACCCACCTTCCTACTGTGAACCTTTTCTGGTTCCCTCTGGTTGGGGATAGAAGCCATTGCAAGGTCACTCCTCCTGGAGGTGGGGAAAGGCTGTGTCTCCATTTCTGGGAGGAAGGGAGTCACACCAGGGTCTTAAGGCCTCTGAAGTGATTTTCTTGAATCTGATCCTAAATGGATCTTTTGGGGCAGCCGTTAGGAATTTCTGGGGTATCTGGAGTTATCACTAGAGAATCCTCGAGTAGAGAGAGAGAACTGTCTCATCTGTAGCTGATGCATGCTGGGGCCTCTGGGTGCTTCTGGAAGCCAGGGCCAGAGACTGCCTGTGTTGGAGGGAGGGTTTTTGACAGTAGGCTTGCATACGTGGGGGTGACTTTGATGATAGATAGGCTCTGACAGTGGGCAGTGTCAGTGCTTCTCAGTGTGTGCGGACTCTTAACTGTTGGGAGCCATGCCACTCACAGGAGCAAGCAAAGGGCGATCTTGCTGGTTTCTTGGTTGCTCCTGACTCGAGCCAGCGGGATTGGAGACAAATTCTTCTGAGAGTATTGGCCAAGCTATAGTTCTGATAAACTGGTGCCTGCATATACTTCAGTCACAGGCTTGCTCTGTATTTCAGTGTTGAAATTCCGGTTCAAAGGCAACTGTCTGCCTGTCACTGGAGCCTCCTGATCTGAGTGGCTGAAGTCAGATTAGCCCAGTGGAGAAAAGATGGGGGCCTTAATTTGATATCTGGTTTCAGACCCAGAGCCCCTCCCCGAGTCCTGTAAGTGCTCATTCAAGTGTGCAAGTCTCCCTTTCGGTGTCTAAAAGGCTTCTTTTCAGAGGGCCACACTGCCCTGAGTCTCTCACAGGCCTGTGTGTGTGGACATGAGCTCACTGGCTTCCCATACCTCCAGTCTCTGAGTGGCCTGCGTTAGACAGCTTTCTTTGACAGCTCGTCCAGGGAAGTAGGCTAAAGGACACACGGGCTTTTATTTTTTTAAATTATTTTTAATGCTCTTCAGCAACTTTTTTTTTTTTTTTTTTTTTAAACAATGTTTCTTAACTGCTCAAGAAGCAATGCAAGCCTCTTGTGCTCTCTCAAGACCTGCTTCCTAAAATGCTCGTTGGCGCAGGGCCTTGGTTCTTAATGTACGTCTGGCTGGTTTGGGGAAGTGGGTCTCAGCATCTCTCCGGGGAATGTTTGCATCCTTGTGGAAGTGTAAACTTCTGGACACACGAGGAAGAGGCCTTGGTTCTTGGACGCTGTCCCTGTAGTAGATCTGATCACAGAGATTGCTGGGGTCTTCGTCCATTGGCTTCAGGAGCATGCGTGAGCTCAACCTAGGTGGCTTGGTTTTTCATAAGACGGTGTTTTGCCCACTTTGAAAGTACAGTTCCAGATGAACCGGCTGTACCACGTGCCTGGAATCTCAGCGTTTGGGAGAGCTGAGGCAAGAGGATCGGGTTCAAGGCTGGTGTGAGCTATTTAGTCAGACCCTTACTCCAAAGGTAAAATAGGGTGGAGAAAAAAGCAGATAGTAGTTCCGGGTGAAGATTGGCAGGAATGAAAGCTGGCTTTCCTAAACAGGCATCTCTGGGGAAAGTGGAGGACTTGTAGGTCTTTTAAAGAAAGGGATGTATTGGTCAGGGTTTTCTAATGTGCAGAATGAATGTGTATATTCAGAGGGGACTTTTGAAGACTCGTTTTATAGGATGTGACCCGGATAGCCCAGCAATGCCATCTCCTGCTGGAGAGGCAGAGAATCTCAGAGCTGTTCAGACCTTGGGCCTGAGGGATCGCTGGTGAGGCGCATGTCTTTGGCCCGTGGGGAATCCCAAGAATACCAGGGAATGCGTGCTGGAGCGCGGGGATCGCCTGGAGAGTGAGGGAAAGCCGTCGGAAAGCCAAGCTCGCTTCTTCAGGAGGTGCTGCCCAGATGACCCGGCTAAGGGAATCCCTCACAGGAGGGCCCAGCAGCCTCGGGTTTGTAGATTCCAGGTAGTCAGATTGTCCCTATTCTGCTATGGAGGCCTTCTCCTGTGGGGCTCTGAACTCCAACCCCTTATTTCATCTGCTGGAGGGTGTAGTGGGAACCCAGGAACAGAAGACTGGCATTTGAAGTACTTGGCATGAGGGCAAACAGTGCACAGTGTTGACCCCCCACCCTCCTGCGGATGACTTCCGGTGCTTTCCCCTTCGCACAGCCTGAAGAGAGTGACTAAGAGACCCCCAGTTTCTTTCACCCTTCCCTTATTGGCTGTGAAAAGCCACCTCTGTTTGACAGCCTAAAAGTGTTCTGGAGCCTAAGGGTCTGCATTAGAACCCGTGTCCTCCCCTCCCATCCTCCCCACGTGCCTCCCCCCCCAAGCCTGGCAGGAGGCCCCCTAAGTGAGCAGCCCACTCCATGACCCACCTAGAGAGGCCTTCCTGTGCTGGCTTATATATGCTAATAGGCCTGACTTGTCCTGGCTTGTTTGTAGTGATTTGTGGAGGCATTTATATGCAAATACTATCAACTTGCTGAGTTAATTATCATGTGCCCTCCCCCCAGCCCCTCTCCACAGCCTCCCTGCCTGACTGGCCTGATCTCTCTGCCTCCTAGCCTGCCCCCTTCCTGTACCAGCTGGCCTGGTCACAGCTTCTTCACTGAAGTGTTGCCTGTCACAGGAACCATGTGGTCAAATGTGGCAAACTGGGCGGGCCAGTGGTGGCCCAATTCCAACCTCTGCGAGAGGCAGCCTGTTGCCTGCAGAGGGGCCTAGCTCATGCAGCACTGAGTTTTCAGCTGTTTTACCAGTGAACTTGAGAGACGGGTGCTTGGCTGTGTCAGTCTTCAGTCCAGTGAAGATGGTGGCTTTTACAGTTACCTTCATTTCCTTAGATTTAAACAACTACAACTTATGAACTCAGAGTCCTGGTGAGAGGCATTGCAAAAGGGTGCTCCTCTTGCTCCCAACCCTGGGGGTAGGAGTGGCCCTCAGACCACTTTCCCAGTGACATTTAGGGGTAATTCCTGTTGGGGGGCATTTACGGTGAGCATTTGTCTTGGCATATCTTATCTTTGCATATGAATACCTAAGCATGTGTAGCATCCTTAACTCACGTGGCTTCTTCCTGGCCAGTTAGTGTCAGCAGCCTTCTCTCCTGCTGACGTGACCGCTAGCCTGGTCTCTGGGAACTGGGCTGGGGAGGTGGACCTGCCCTACATGAGGACAACACGCAGGGTAGAGCTTGTTTCTCCAGGATGAGGAGATGGGCTCTCCTGCCCAGTTCTGCGTTGTCAGTGCAGTGTCTAAATGACAGCATGCTAGCGGAGTGTCCTCAGAGCTTGTGATGTGACCCATCTGAGAACCAGCTGGTTCTGTGGGCTTAATTTCATAGTAGCATCCTGAAAATGAGTAGTCTTTCCTTTCAAGACATAGTGGTGCACTAGAGTGCGAGGAGGTAACACCCTGCTGTGGCAGGCTGCTCTCTGGGTAGAGAGAACAAGCCCCAGGTGAACAGACACATCTACCAGTAGTCTGGAGGAAAGCATCAGCAGTGGGACTGAGTTAAAATACACATTTTGTGCAACCCAGGATATCAGCAGGACATCTCCCTCTCTACACTGGGACTGGCTGCTTTTCCAGTCTGAGCAGACAGGTCCTTTTCAGCATGAAGTCAGGTCATTTTCTACAATTATGGAGTGAGAGTCTCTGCCTCCCATTCTGCCCTGCCCTCTTCCCTCCCCCTTCTCTGTGTGGTGGGCCTTGGCTGCAGGGATTCAGGAGCAGTAGCCCAAGAAGCTGAGTTTCTAGTCTGTGGTTCCGGGGAGGCCCTCAAGGAGAGCACCCTGTCCAGGCCCGGAAGAAGGGCAAATACACCAAGGGTTCAGCAGTACCTTCTGACCCCACGCAGACTAATGGTTTGGGTTAATTTTGTGTACAAGTTCCCTTTTGTTAGTCAAGGGGATGAAAGTCCACAGCTGTGCCTGGCAACTGGGAAAGGGGCTACTGGGATGGCCTCGTTTTGGAAAGTCTAAATGTAAAACTAATGGCTGAGATCTAAGTGGGTGATGTATGTGTATTTTCCTGGGCCCCCAGATAAGGTGAAGAGTATTTTAAAAGTTACTTTAGTGCAACCTCCCAGATAACTGTGCCTGGGGCCAGTCAGGATTTATGGCCAGCTGGTAGTCATGGCCGTGTGCTGGCCTCACTTTATCTTTTGAGTCCAGGCTCTGTAGCTTAACTGGTAATGCTCTGTTTATCTTTTTTTTTAGGGGAGGGGGTGCAGATGAGGGTTTTGATGGGGTTTTGTTCACAGAGCTGTTCATGCTTCTGCTGCTGGGGGTCCCTGATGATGAGCTGCAGTAGGGTACTGTGTTATAAGTTTTCCAGGGGCTTGGGGTGCAGCCCCTGCATCTTAGGCAGCTTCAGGACCTACCAAAGATGTGAGCCTGGGGAGGGGGAGCAGGGGCCTTCTAGAGCCCCAGTCCAGGTGTCTTTCTTCTCTGAGGTCAGCCTAGTCCTGCGGCCTCTAGACCTCTACAGCCGCTGCAGGCCTGGCCAGCACGCTTTCCCAGTAAACAGCCCACTTGTGGTCATGGGCTCCTTGGTGTTTTAGACAACATTGGAGCTGGGGAATCTGATGCTGTTCAGAGGGATATCTCATCTACACCAAGACATTCTAGGAAACAAGTTTTCTGATACAACTAGGAGAGAGCCAGCATCGGACAGTCTGAAGACGTTCCTTCCACCTGGAATTCTCTAGGGGGAACCTTGTGCTGAGAAATCCCCTCGGCTTCGCTTTTGGAAAAAGTAGGATTTTATCCAGTTTGTGTGGACTTTGCCTTTTCATTTATTTATTATTATTATTATTGGTTTGGTTGTTTTTGAGATAGGGTAATTCTGCTGACCTGGAACTCACTGTATAGACCAGGCTAGACTTGAACTCACAGAGATTTGCCAATCCTCGAGCTCCGTTGAGTCCTGAGATTCAAGGTGTTGCCCGGCCTACTTTAATAATCAGATGGCGAAATGTGTCAAGTGAATCTTGTCTTACAAAAGATTTATTTTACACTCTGTGAAAGTCTCTGTGGGTATTTGTATGTGTGTGCAGGTACCCTCAGAGGCCAGAGGCCTGGAGCCTGAGCGGTTGTGAGTCACCCAGACGGTGGGTGCTGGATCCGAACCAGGGTCCCCTGCAAGGGGAATGTTTCGTCTCCAGCCTCTTTGTGTTGTTTCCCGTTTGTATCTAAGAAGTTACAATGTTAGGTCTTTTAGTAAGGGCAGTAAGGATAAAACGAAAATTTCCTCTGATCCTGGGAATTAATCTGCAGAAGTAATGTCGTGGTAGGAAGAACAAACCTTAGTAGGGAGAAGATGGAGCAGATCCCAGCCACAGACCCTTCATTTTACCTATCGGTAAACCACTGCCATCTGCTTAAAAAAAAAAAAAAAATTTTTTTTTTTCATTTTAAATCCTCAAAGACAAAGGGACCTGGAAGCTCAGACCTGTCCTGCTGCATTCCTGAGTAATTTGGTTTTGATTAACCCAAGGAGAGAAGTTGGTTTCTCCTAGCGACCAAGGGGATCAAAGCGTCCGGAGGCCAGAGCCCCTAACGCTAGGCTCCCCTCCTCCCTCCCGCCCTCTGCTGGCCCCTGCTCTCTCCCCCTCCTCCCCCCACCCCTTTAGAGTCCTGAGCCTTAGCAACTTGGAATTTCTGACTCTCCTAGACGTGGAAGTGTCTACCAGCTTTGGGTGGACCAACCGGGGAGAACCCCATCTTCCTGCCCCCCCCTCCAAAAGCTGCAGAGTGCATTCCTGTGCTAATCCTGCCGCCGCGTTGCAAACGGCTGTAATTGTGTGTGCCCCAGGATGGGCCCTACTGCGGCCTTTCTTCTTTGAGGAGGTGGCTAAAAAGTTCATTTACATAGAGAAATGAGACTGGCCTTGTGATCCCTTGTGGTAGAATAGGCTCAGCCTAATAGGAAAGGGGCCTCGTCTGTGCAGTCAGTGCCTGCCCATCTCCGTCCCGGGGTGGGGGGGGGCATGTGTTTTTGTGTGCGTGTGTAGGGGGGGGAGGCATGTGTTTGCGTGTGTGTGTGTGTGTGTGTGTGTGTGCGCGCATTCATGTGTGTGTGTGTGTATGGGGGGGCATGTGTTCATGTGTGTGTGTGTTCATGTGTGTATGTACGGGGGACATGTGTGTGTTCATGTGTGTGTGTGTAGAGGGGGCATGTGTTTATGTGTGTGTGTGTAGAGGGGGCATGTGTTCATGTGACTGTGTGTATGGGGGGGCATGTGTTCATGTGTGTGTGTATGGGGGGCATGTGTTCGTGTGTGTGTGTGTGTGTGTTCATGTGTGTATGTACGGGGGGCATGTGTGCATGTGTGTGTGTAGAGGGGGCATGTGTGAGTGTGCTGTGTGTGAGTGTGTAGTGTGTGTGTGTAGAGGAGACACTTTTCTGTGTTCTATAGAGCACTTGGGGAGGTAGTTCAGACAGAAGGCTTTGCTCCTGATGGTATGAAATCAGGGCAGAGTGCAAGACTGGCCTCATGGTGAGTTCCTTCCCGTTAAACCCACAATCAACAACTTGTCATTATGTTTTTTGAACCTTGTCATGGGGCTCAGAACCAATGGGTAGCATTGGAGGAGGGACATGGCCAGCTTCCTGAGCTGGTCTGCCCCTTCCCCCTTTTAATACAACACTGAAATCTGATGATGGGATTGGGATTTGGGGACACTGAGTTGACTCTGGTCAGTTACAAGTGGGTGCTTGGGAGAGTCTACAGTGTAGCTTCAGAGTGACGCCACTCAAACATGGAATCATTATGAATGAGATGCTTCTGTTTTGTTTCCAAGTCCCTGAAGTTTTATATTTATCACTCAGGGCCCATCTCAGGTCACATTGGCCACATTGCAGGGACTGGGCAGGGGTGGGTAGGGCAGGTAAGAGACCCGAGATCCAGCCCTGGCTCTTGGGAGGCTTTAGTAGGTGGGGCGCCTGCGCATAGCTCCTCAGACACCCCAACACGCTCAGATCACTGGGAGGGTCACATATGACATGGGCTTCCCAAGTCAGCCTTTGGTGTGGGAATTGGAGGTGCTCAAAAGGCTCCAGCCGCCCACCCCAACGTGGGACACCACAGTGGCTGCGCGGAGCTCCCTTCCTGCTTGTGTTCTGGAGAAGGGGAGGGCCGGGGTGACTAAGGACATGGCAGCACCCCGCAGGGTCTCTCACTCCTGTGTCCTATAACTTGGAAGGTTGAGCCAGGAGGATTGCCATAAGTTCAAGCTCAACCTGTGGAGCTTACAAGTGAGTGAGTGAGTGGAACCTAATTTCAGAAAGCATGGGTGGGCGTGTGGGGTGGGCGTGTGTGAGTGCTGGAGGTTTAACCTGAGTCCTCAGGCATGTCAAGCAATGAGAGTGTTTTGGATGTTACTTTTTTCTTTTCTTTTTAAAGACAGGGTCTCACTATGTATGAACCTGGTAAGGAACTATAGACAAGGCTGGCCGTGGACTCCCAGAGAGCCGTCTGGCTCTGCCTCCCAAGCGCTGGGTGAACAGTGCAGCTACTTCCTCCTTTTTAATACATTGTATGTGTTGGATGTTTTGCCTGCATGTATGTCTGCAGCTGTTTGTGCCCGTTGCTTGCAGAGGCCAGAAAAGGGTGTTGGGATCCTGGAACTGGTGTAACAGACCCTTGTGAGCTGCCATGTTGGTAGTAGGCATTGAACCCAGGTCCTCTGCAAGAGCAGCCAGTGGAAGCCCTGAGCTGCCTCTCCAGCCCACATCACAGAGCTGCTGTGGGGGCATGTGTCACGAGGAGAGGCGTGCTTCGCCCAGAGTCGGTTCGGAGCCGCTGTGTTTTGACGCCTCATCCCATCCTGGAGCCAGTGCTTGTGCTGAGGACAGCTGTACTCAGATATTACCAGTCTCAGTCGCTCACCCGGCCTCGCCTCGTAGCCCATGCAGAGACCCTTCCGGGAAGCTAGTAAAACTTGTGCCTTCGGTAGACCAAGAAGTGGGCATGAACTGGGATTTTGAAGCAGGAGGTATCTAACTCCTTTAACAGGCTGGCCTCCGGGGCAGGCAGGAAAAAGCAAAACAAAACAAAAACCCAAAGTGTGAGGAAGAAGGGCTTGGCGCCGGCCTCTGCCAGGGACAGAGCATAGCAGCTGCCTGACCCCGGGTGAAAAGTTCAAATCTGCATTTAAAAGGACCGTCGTGACCCCCACCCTCCCCCCAGCCAAGTTTGAAACTGTTCACATTTTCCTAGGATATGGTCTGCCTCTGCACTGGGGCGTCAGATACTTGCCCTCAGCCAAGACCCAGTGTGGGGTGGGAAGGAGCTTCTGACAGCAGTTCTTGAACCAGCTCCTAGAGGTGCTTGGAGGGAGAGGAAGCTTCTTTCTAGGTCAGACCCTAAAGTCTTCAGCAAGGCTCTTGAAGGCCATTATGAGCTTTGCGGGGACCTGGGAAGTGGGGAGGGGAGGGGTGGCACCTGACGAAGCCCTCTCCGGGAGGTGATGGCATTCATGACAGAGGAATCACTCTGCTGCATCCTTTGTTGGGCGAGGGGCATCTGGGCTTTTCAAGGACAGAATTAAAATGGGGCCAGAGAGAAACTGGAATGGGGCAGGAGGAGAGCCTCACGGGTGCGGCCCTGGGGGCCACTTCCTGCACAGAGGGGGCCTGCTCTGATTTGTTTGCTTGGGCTTTAGGTGAATGTAAACAGTTCAGCCTCTCCGATTTTACATCCCTAAAGGGTCTGAGTGTGAGTACAAATGGATATTAGGCCCCTGTGGTTTCAATGGCTTCTTCCACCCACTTCCTGGTGTTACTGGTAGGTCTTTAACCTGCCCTGAGAGTAGGAAGAGAAAGTCATTTGCAAGGCCGGAGACTCTGGCCTGCCTTGTTTTCTTTGCTGTGCGGAGGCCCCACTCACAGTTGGGGAAGTGGGCTGTTTTGATTTCTTGTTTGGTGGAGGAAGAGGACTTGGTCAGGTGCATGTGGAAAGGTGGGGACTGGGTTAGGGTGACCCTTAAGTGCTGGCCAAACGGGAGCGCACGTACCTTGTTTTTTCTTTCCCAGACTGTATTCTTTTTGGAAAGGCACTTGACTTTTGGAGCCGTCAAAGCAGATTACTGGTGTCTGCCAGACTCGTGCTTTCCGGAAGGGCTATCTATTTGGTTCATTTGACACATTTGTCTCTTCTTTAGGAGATCTTAGGAACACACAAAGTCTTAAGGACTGTGTCGGGCCACCCACTTGCCCAGAAGTTTCTGGAATGGGCCTTCTGCTAGCTTGCTGGCATCCTTCTAAAACCAGCACACCGTGCCTCCTGCTGAGCTCCACACCCTGTCCTCAGTTTCCACGTCAGGGCCGTTCTGACCCGCAGAGGAAGGAACAGGTCATTCCCCTCCCTGTATGGTTGGGTTCTGGTTCATGTGTTCGAGGCCTGGGCAGTTCTGTTTCTCGATGGCTCTGAGTCCAGCCACGCCATCACAGGGGCATTTTAATTAGCAGTGCCTTAGTCATTAGTGAGTTAGTGTTTTTGTCTGGAAACACTTAAGTACTGTTTACTCCATGTCTCAACGACATGCAAAACAGCAATTAAACAGAAATTTGTTGTATGAGGCTGGGCCCAAAACAGATCGTCACAAGGCAGTTGTGGTTCCTTCAAACCAAGGAAAATCGCTTTTCCCTTTGGCCTCCTGATCTGGAATGCTCCAGATTCTGTTTCTTCTCTGACCTGCCCCCTAGAGTTATTGGGCAGAATACTTGGGAATCTCCAGGTTTGTCTGGTATGATGTTTCGGTTTGGTGAGGTGTTAATGTTTATGTTTCTTCCCCTCGCATTTTCTTCTTAGTGACCTGGGACATTAGAAGCCCTTTCAGATGAAGATTAACTGTTTGTGATAACTTTTACATCCCCCCCCCAGCGATGATTTATAGAACCTGAGTGTTTTGTCATGCTTCTTGAGACCGCATGTCCTGGTCACTCTCACAGAGCCTTGGTGACCTTTTGGCAATGTGGGATAGTAAGACAAATATCTCCTTTACATTTAAAAATTTTTGAAAAATAGGCCAGTGAAGAAGAAGTTAAGAGGATTTCTGGTGGAGGTAGAGCTGGAGAGGCAGTTGAAAGCAAGACAAACAAAATAAAACAAAGCCCGAATGGAACAGGAGAGGTGCTCCTGTGCTGCCTGCAACTACGCTAAGCCAACACGCAAAGCAACAGGCAAGCCCCTGGAGGCTTATGGGAAGTGGGATCCTGTGAACAAGCTTGTGTGTGTGTGTGGGGGTCCTGTAGGGAAGGGTGCCTCGGCATCCCTGGGTAGGAATAAGAGTCTTCTTCCTACTCAGTTCTTCATTGGTTTCCCTCTGCTCCGCGGCTCTTCCTGCTTCCTCTTCTTTTTCCCGCCCCCTCTGTCTCCCTGTTCCTTTCAAACAATATCTTCTGACTTCCAGATTTCTGATAAATTGATAAGAGGCATCGCGTGAGTCAATAGAGCTGTGGACACTTTGCCAATATAACCCTGGCTCTATTGATCTGCCAGTAAATTAAAGTCTTACTTAGAGGCTGCCAATATTTCTAATCTCCTGCCTCACCAATTACATCCTCCCAGCTACCTGGAAGGAGGACTTGAGACTTTGAACCTTTATGGTGGTGTTTTAAGGGGGCTACTCCCCTTCTGTGGGGTCCTGGGAGGTGGTTGCCTTGCCTATATGCAGGAGAAGTTCTGGGTGTGGGTGTAGAGGAAAACAAATCCATTTATATCCTTATGGGATCTGTTTCCATGCTATAAGGTTCATTAGGCAAAATTGCTGGAAAACAGATTCCATCATGGTGGTAGCATACATTCTATGCACCAAGTCTGTGGCTGGATGGGCTCCAGGTTTGGAGGTGCAGGAAGTTAAGGGGAGCTGGTGTTAGGGTTACCGTAGGCATGTTTTGTGGCTGTCTTCCACTTAGAACTCGCATAAAGTCGCATTCAACTTTATTCTTAACACTGATCCTAGAGCAAAGAAGTTTGTATTGAAAAGCTAAGTTGTTAGTGTTTATCTCTGAAAGACCCTAACAAGCCCAAGACAGGCACGCCGCGCTAGGCACGGCAATGGGGTGGGCACTCAGCCCCCCTCCAGTGGGCTGCGTGGTTGATTTGCACTCGCCTCATTGGAGCAGAAGAATGAAGGGAAGAGAATTATTCCTTGTGCCCATTGTAGTTCCTGCCGTGGTCCCCCCTCTGCCAGTCTGAAGAGACGTAACAAGAGCTGCCTGAGATCATCCACTCAGGGGCGGGAGGCTCACAGAGTCCCTGCTGGGATGCCCACTTCCGGCGACGGCTGCGTGAGCAAACCGTTCGTCCGATAAGCCCTTTTCAAGTCCTGTTTATGTGGTTGGCTTTGGGAAGAAATCTCCAGATAAATGCTGTGTTCTTTCTAATACACCAGAGCAAAAAGGGGGGGAGGGGGAAGGAATAAAGAAGGAAAGAAAATCAATGGGCGGGATAATTCCTTCTTTCTTGTCGGACACACGTGTTTGTGTTTCTTCTTCTGGTGACATACACAAAATATTTTTCTAATGGAAAATCCAGTCTTTGGAGGCCTGTCCGTGGTACTGTGAGAAGCCTCAGGAAATGTCTGTGAGCCCTGTAGGATAAAGACCAGCGTGGACTCCACAGCCCGACTCTAGTCTTTCCCTTTCTCTCTCGGCCTTCTTTCCTCTCCTACCAAGCCCTCAAGTAGGAGAACTTGAAGGGGGTACGGGTCAGGCAGTGTAGGAAACTGGCTCTTGGGCTCTTCTGAGGCTGAGTTAGGGAGTTTGCGGGTAGCATAAGAGCAGGTAGAAGCTGAGGAGAACCCTCCCCCACTTCATCCCTGATGCCTGGGAGCTCAGTGGGAAAGTGTGGTCATCCCAACAGCCCCCTGTCCAGGCCAGGATGGAAGAGCAGAAGCCAGCTCCTGCCATTGCGGTGGTCCCAAGGGCAGGGCCTGAAGAGCCTCTGCACACATGCCCCTTGCCTCCTGGGTCTGGGTGAGTGAAGGAGAAACCCCAGGAGGTAGGGGTTGACTTTCCCCTTTGTTTGGACTGCATTGTGTTGGAGGAGGGGTTTAAATCTTGTTCACACCTGTCAGGCCGAAGGCTGGCTTTGAGAGCAGTTTGTAACAAGACTTCTGTTGTTGTTGCCCAAAAAGTTTCCAGTTCACAACAGAGGAACTTTATTGTAGCAACTTGTTAATGTTCAATTAGGCAAATTCTGAGTGCCCCCGGGGCAGTGGAAGGCTGTGCTAGCTTTCTCTGGGAGGCCTGCTACCCTTGTTCCCAGGATGGGACAGGACAGGCAAAGCCTTCTCTCCGGGCTTCTGGAGTGGGGGTGTGGAGGGCAGTCATTGGGGTCTTGGCTCGGCCTCAGAAGCCAGTTGAGGTTTAAGGATGAAGGGAGCCGTCTTCCAGGGCACGTGTTGGTGCTCCTCTCCTGGGTGCGTCCTAGGCTGTGCCTGGTGCACTGTTTGCCTGTGGATTGGGAGGCCGTAGGGACCCCAAACCTGGTGTGTGGCAGCCATGTTATCTTAAGGAATCTGAGCCTGGCTGGCCACGCCTGAGAATGTTCTTCCGAGCCGGCTCCCGAATGACTGACGGTCCTGCCTTTGATGGGCAGTGTTTCCTACTTCTCCCTGGACTGCGGTCTGGAGCCCATTGAAAGGCAAAGCCGGGCGCTCTCAGCAAAGCAGCTCTGACTGGGAGGAGCTTGTAAATGCCACGTGAATGTGGCTGCTGACAGTTCCCTTTTCATGCTAGAAAGGAGTAAAAGTGAGGTGGTCAGGGGGGCAGGGGTTTGGCTGCAACTCTGCTAGAGAGTCACCGGGTCTTTGTCTCTTCTCGTCCTTCCAAGGCCCACCATCATCATGCCTCTCGGAAGGAGGTGGTAGGTGTTTCCTGCCCCTCTCTGGGAAGCCTCGGTGCTGGCAAGCCCTGGCAGTAAAACATTGCCTCCCCCTGCCCCTCAGTGTGAGGGATGAGGAGGGCGAGCACCAGCAGTGTATTAAACACTAGTTGAACACCGGAGGGGCACTATATCACAGGAGAGAGATAAGCAAAGTTCTCTGATAGTGGATCAATAAAGGTTAGTGACATCATATCTCAAAGTGAGGGAACCTGCTTTCCGCACAGCCATTTATCAGATCCCAGCCTGCAAGGGCGTTAACCCTGTTTTAGCCAGATTTCTGCTTGCGAACACAGACTTAAATCCCTTGTTTGGGGGCTATGGGGTAGGGAAGGTGTCACGTCTCACTAATACTGTATTTAAGGGGTCTTCATTTGCCGGTCTTTGCAGATGACACCTGTGGTTCACGTTAAACCAGCTGCCACTGGCTGGGGCACGCAGGGAGTGTTTATGGAAAATTTCTTTACTTTGAAATTCATGTAGAAATTCCCATAAGAAGCGTTTCTACTGGGAGTCTTAGCACTGTGCCTGCCTGTTACGGGGCATGCAGCTGTATTGCTGTTGGGTCCATGGGGCCTGTGTCTTGATGTTTGATGGTTGATAATCAAATAGCTTTAAAACCCCCCCCCAAATTTTAGTTAAAGAAATTTGATACAGGCCGACATTGAGCACCTCCTTATTTTCCTGCAATCAAGTAGTTTTGATGAGACAGAAAGTTAAGATTGTGTAAGCCAAAGAATGATCATTGTTCACCCTTACCGACATGGTGGTTTCAGTATTTCGAAGTCTCTCGGTGGCTTGGAATTGGCAAACTGAGGCTGTCAGGACAGATCTGCCCAGTTCCTATTTTCTTACTGCTTTTGGACTGAGACTGACTTTTTTACATTTTAAAATGATGTGTATGTGTTCATAAAAGGAATGCTGTCTCCTAATATATGAAAATCTATAGAGAGCCTACCTATCTGTGCCGTCAGTATTTCTTGGCGCATGCCTGTGCCTGGCCACTTCTATGTCTAGGGCCGTTTTCATACTGCAGCCGGGTAAAGCTGAGACTCATGAGAGGATACAGCCCACAAGGCCTAAAATAGGTACCCGGCTCTGTGCAGAAATACCTTGCTGACCCATAGTCTGGCTCCGATATTGAATCTACTGCTGATTTACTATGTGAGTAAAGCCCTTCTTGTTTATCCATTATTCGTTAACGTACTTATTTATTTATGTATTTGTGCATTTCTTTGAGGCACAGTCTATGTAGTCCTGGCTGGCCTGAAACTCACCATGTAGATCAAGCTGGCCTCAAACTTACAGAATGCACAGATATCCCCCTGCCTCTGACTCCATTATGTACGTATGTATGTATGTATTTGTGTGTATTTGTTTGAAGTAGAGTCTCCCAATGTAGCCATATCCCTGACTGGCCTAGAACTAGCTGTGTAGACTAGGCTAGCCTCGAACTTATAGGACTCACAGAGCCCCACCTGCCTCTGACACCCTAATGTATGTCTGTGTATGCATGCATTTGTTTATTTAAGGTAGAGTCTCTACGTGTCCCAGGCTGATTCCAGATGGTTGATCTTCCTGCCTCAGCCTCCTGAGTGTCGGGATTTCTGGCCTGTTTCGTCACACTCAGCCTTAACTTTTCATCTGCCCTCCGTTTCGTTCATTTGATCTCATTAGTAAGATTTTGTCTCCTACCTATTTGAGGGGGTTTTGAAAGTCGTGAGACCAGGTTTGAAAAACAGCTTGCACTTGCCAGGTTCCTCATGGTAAACATGCTCTGCTTAGCAGACGGAGCGTGAGAACCCTGAGCCGTTCCTTACGGAAACGCCGTGCTTCTGGTGCAAGAGTGTGAAGCTTGTGGAGATCTCATAACTGACCTGAGTTGGGCAAAGTTTGGGTTTCTTTGTCTCCCTGAAACCTTGAAGGCATGTGTCTCCCCAGCGTAGACATCTCTAGCTTTGCAGGGAAGCATCAATTTTCCTCTGCGACTGTCTGCTTGAGATTTTATCCTTAAAGAGTTGAATCACTTTTCTTTCCTTCCCACTGGTGATTTATAGATGGGGAGAGCAGGTCTTTTCCTGTGGGTCTCCGACTGTTTATCTTTTGGTTGGGCCCTGACAATCCGTTGGCTGGGATGTTCCCTTTGGCTGGGGCGTTTGGGGGCCAGATGCCAGCTTCACAGGCTGGGGGTGGTTGGGGGAGGGGGCAAGGCCAGAGATTTCCAGCCCAGAGCTAATGGGAGGATGTCCGAGTGGGAAGTGTATTTTCATCGAGGAAGCGTGGGTATTAGAGGAGGCTGGATTACTGCGTGATTGTGCTGTCGATACTGCTGTATGGAGTCCGTGAGAGCCTGCACAATACAGGGAAACACTTAACTCGCTACTGCTGCTTATTGAGAAGCCAATAGCAATTTACTTGCTGACACTTGACATCAAATCCATTCCCAGAGGTGGAGCTCCTGCAAACCACCATGGTGTTCCTTCCCTTGCCTGGGCTCCTCTCCTACCTTGGAGGTCCACCAGTGTGTGTGTGTGTGTGTGTGTGTGTGTGTGTTGTCCTGTGTCCTGCCTGGGCTGGTGGCTGCTGCTAGTCAGGGAGCACTTGGGGTGGAGTGGCCATGGGGAAGATGTTCCTGCTTCATGTTCACAGCTGACATTCTCCTAACCGTTCTTTTGCTTGTGTTCTTTCAACAAGTGCAGAATAGCCCTCTCTTGGATCCTCCCTGGGGAGTGTGTTTTCTGCATGTGGGAACTTTCTCTTTTCTCCATAAAACAGTTGGTTACTTAAAATGGATCCATGAGGAAGTCATATGTAGGAGAGGCTAAGGAGGACCTCCTCTCCAGGAGATGGGTGGGGAGCGAAGAGAGCAGTCAAGGCCGTGAGGTGGGGTGTGTGTGTGTGTGTGTGTGTGTGTGTGTGTGTGTGTGTGTGTGTAGTCTTCCATGGAACCTGTGTTTAAGATGCAGGGGATCTGTGACCCTAGAAAGCTGGATCAGGCACAGCTGAGCTCTCTGGTTCTCCTGTAACCGTTCATGGGACGCCTCTGCAAAGTGGCTGTTTGCAGAACAGTGGCTGTTACATGACCAAGTAGTTTAGCTGCCTGGATCCTTTGAATCATCAGCTGAGAAGTCAACAGATCCCATTTCTGGAAGGGAAACCTGATTAAAGCACCATGGTTTAGGGGTGAACGGTTGGAAGCTGTCACGGGCTCCTCTGGTATTGATTTAGTTTTGGCTTTGTGTGTTCCCTGTGCTTTGGGACTATTCTCCCAGACCTCCAGCCGCTTCTCGCCGGGGTGGGTTTGCAGCAGTTGGAGAAGGGCGGAGGTAGAGTTAGGCCTCAGTTGTTAGAACTGGATGGCCTCCGCCCCAGCCGCCGTGGGTGGTGCCTGCAGGAGTAAGGAAGACTTGGCTTGTGAGGTGTAAGGAGGCCCTGGAGACCCTGCTCCAGTCTGGAAGCTTCTCCTCAGTTGAGAGATCGGCTCTCCTCTTTCCTTCGTGGGCTTGTCCCTTCCCCAGTTTCATTCACCTGCAGCAAACACTTCCTCTGCCAAAACCAAACCAAGCCAAACAAAAAAAACTTCCTTTCCTTCCAGCAAGAAGGCCACATGAAAGTGAGATTGTGGGGCAGTGTCTTACGGTTTCTCTGTGGACATCCCTACTCCAGGGTGAGGACCAGACCTGTTCATCTAGTGTCACGCTAGGGCCAGATGCACCAAGGCTGCCCGTCACTTAATTATGGTAGTACATGCACCGTGTTCGGGCGGTGGATGTGTTTCTCTGAGGATGTGGTTTGACTCGGTTTACAGATGGGCCAGCAGGAACAGATGTTCCTCTGGCAAGCCGGTCCAGATGTGGAAGTGTGACTCAGTGCACTCTTGCTTTTTGTCATGGTGTGTTGTACTTGGGGCCACAAGCCTTTGACCAGCGTTGTGGCGAGTGGTGTGGTAGCATACTCTTTCTTGGTTACTCTTGTGGTTGGAGGATTGACACGTGTGGTGTAAGATGTCATGAGGCGTACCGGGTAGGTCTCTGAGTTCCGGCCCCAGCAGGTTCCGCAGTGCTCACATTAAACCTTTCTTAAGATCCAGTCTTTCTGTGAAATAGGGCAAACTGGAAGGTGCCTTAGCGTCCTCCTGGCTCCCATTTCTTCTTTCTTTTCTAAGGTTTATTTTTTATTTTGTGTGTACATGCGTTTTGCCAGTGCGTGTGCCTGAATAGCACGTATGTCAAGCACACGAGAGCTCGGTGCTGGCAGAATGAGAAAAGCACGTCAGAGCCACTGGAACTGGAGTTAAGGAAGGTTGTGAGCCATCGTGTGGGTGCCGGGAACTGAACCTGGGTCCTCTGCAAGACCAGCCAGGCCTCTTAAACTCTCATCTCTCCAGTTCCCGAGTCCCATCTCTGCGACTGGTATAGCCCCTGCCCTCCAGGCCTGTAGAGAAAGTTCAGGGACTGCTAGAACAGCCTCTCAGGGGTGAGGCTCCCCAGTTCCGGGGGGCCGGTGGCATGGGCACAGCAAATGGCTGGGGAGGTCCTTGAGTCCGGGCTGGTTTCCGACACATGTAAAGATGTGGCAGTCTTGGCATTGCCTGGAGCCTATGCTGGGACCAGCTCTCGGGTCCCAGAGCACATAGACACAGCCTCATGCACTCTCCAGAACTGGATATGGCCTGCTTCACATTTGTTTTGTATGAAGGATCCTCTCCAGGGCCTGGGGTTGTTGCTTTGGCCCTGTGGCTTACAGCCTTTTATGTTAGCTAGATCTGAGGAGGCCTGCTTGTGCTACCTCCCCTTTATCCAAGTGTCTGGGCCCAGGTGCCTCGTATCTAAACCTGCATGCCCTGAACCTATTGTGTCTGCCTTCCCATCTCTTCTCTCTGTAAACAGACATTGTGGTTTGTAGGCAGAATCTGGCCTATATATATATTTTGTTCAGCATGTACCGAGTTTTCAAGATTAGCTTATTTAATGCCAAAAAGTAGATTGAACCCTTCTTTTGGGGAAAAAAAAATTGTACTCTTTTTAGTGTTCAGTGCAAGAGTTGACAAGGTCAAAACAGTGATTACCGCTCTTGGCAGGGATGTTATGTGACAATAATAATAACACTTTGCTATATATAGTTCACCTGGCTTCAAACCTGTCATCCTCCTGCCTCAGCTTCCTGAGCACTAGGAGTACATTCAGGTGTGTACCACCATACTTTGCTGGAATGTTTACTTTTAAGGTCTCCGGGGCACACTTCCTTTTCTGTACCTTATCTGCCTGACCCTTGACCTTTGTTGGAAGTTCAGGGACTGCAGTGGGGTCAAAACTAGAAATCCTGTTAACTCCACTCGTGCTGTCTCTCAGTACACAGCTGGTGAAGTAAAGTACGCTCTTCTGGAGGACTTCAGGCTGAGGGAGGAGGACTATGGGGACAGCGGTCTGCAGATTCTGTATGGCTGTCGAGACGCCAGGGAAGGTGCCTTTGAGAGACTGGCAGGAGGAAGTGATGAAGAGCGAACCATCTGGACAGAGGGGAGACTCCTGCCCCGGCGGGAGGCAGTCTGCCTGGTGTGGGGGAACCGGAAGAAAAGAGCTCAGAGGCCTTGGGGGCTGAAGGCCCCGTGCTGCCTCTCCATGTGCCTTGAGTGGGCACCGTTGGGGACTCGTTCTCAGGAGCAGCTGGCTTGTGTTCCGGCAGGTTCCTCCAGCAGACGAGCTGGGGAGAGGGCTGCAGGCAGCCTGGGACAGATGGCTGTGCCAGGCTGTAGCTTACAGCAACAGAAATCTGTTCTAAGCATGGCTCTGGAAGCAAGGGGTCTGAGTTCGGGGTGCCAGCAGGGCGTGCGCTCTCTGTTCACCTCCAGGGAGGGTCCTTCTCTGTCCCTTCCTAGCTTCCTGTGGCTCGTGGAACGCTTGACATTTGTTGCTGCGGAGCCGTGTCACTCTGGTCTCCGATCTGTCTTCTAATATAATCCTCTTTGCATGTGTCTGCGAGGTCTCCCCCCTCCCCCCTCCCTGTTCCCCCCCTCCCCCCTTTACCAGATCTAACTTTGTGGCTCATGGTAGGCGTGTACTACTTGTGTACCTGGTGCCTCTAGCGGCCAGAAGAGGGCTTCAGATCCTCTTGGACTGTAGTTACAGATGGTTGTGAGTCTCCACCAAGGTGCTGAGAACCAAGCCCAGCTCCTCTGTAAGAGCTTTAAGTGCTTTTAACTTCAGAACTGTCTCTCCAGCCCCTCAAGGCTGGTTTTGAACTTGAGAGTCTCCTACCTCAGCCTCCTGAGTAGCTGGGATTACAGGTGTGCGCCACCACTCCCGGCCAGCTCTTCCCTCATCAGGATAGGAGCCATCTGAGACCTCCTCAGTCCGGTATGAGTGTGGTCATTTATGTGCTCAAAAACCAACTCCAGTACAGCCACATCCTGAGACTGGAGCGGACATAAAATTGGGAGGATTCTAGTCAACCTCACACAAGTTCTCATCCTCTGGGCCTCGTCTGAACGGAGAACAGGACGAGAGTAAGAGCAGTCAAGGCTGACTTCGGCTCGAGCACCTGGACAGATTAGATCCCTGGGACCTCGGCTGGGCCGCCCCGTTCTTGACCCTCAGGCCCTATAATCTTGAACGTACCTTTTCTCACTGTATGGTCCCATCTCTGATTTCCTTTATTGAGCAACTATACATTGCTCAGTGTGGCTGCTTAGGCCTCCGAGACAGCTACTCCAGAATTCAGCTGTGGAGTTACGAGTAGCAGGGAAAAGCACTAGCGCGTCCGATGAAAGCAGGGAGTGATCTAAGAGGCCCCCAGCCTGTTCCCTCTTGGGTGATCCTTGCAGTTGTTCTGTGGGGTGCAGGGTGGAAACTCAGCTCTGCAAGTCTCTCTGGAGCCAAATGTTGTAGGGCCATCGCCTAGATGCTGGTTCACATCTGGTCTTAAATCCACGTGGCCAGAGCGGGCGCCGATACGAGAAGGGAGTCAGGGTGGGGTGGAGGTGGCTCACAAGGGGATGCGCTGAGCCATTAGGTTGAACAGGTGCGATGGAAGAGGGCTGACCACCGTGCCTGTGGCTCCCGACCAGGAGACCCTTGAACGGAATCGTGAGGAAGACACAGGATGTTCTTGGAGCGGACTTCGCAGTGGAGGTTTGACCCGATGAGTCCTGGATGGCAGTTTTGATCATGTAATTGCTCGGTTAAGATTGACAAGCACCGGCAACATCAATCCTGTGGTTCTGGTTGTGATTGGCCCATGGGCTGTGCGTTTCCAAGTTGTGGATGTTCCAGAAGTTGGGCTGACTTGACTCTTGGCTCTGGTAATTCTCTGCTCCATGTTGGGGGAGGGGTGGCTTTTCCTCCTGATTCAGGAAGGAGTTCTTCTATTTTGAAATGTCTTGTAAGTTCTCAGGACCATCTCTCTGCTCTTGGATAGAAGGAAAGCCACATTAGCCTATTTACGGTGTCCTTGGGCAATCCTCTGTCTGATGTGGTTTGAAATTTGGTTATGGTTGTTCAGGGAGTTCTCTTTCAGTGGAACATTTCTGTATGTGGTTCATTACGAGGATGAAACAAAACTTTTAAAGCCGGTGTTCTGGCGGACTGCAGAGCGACTGGTCTGAGGGACACTTAGTACCTGTAATCCTCAAGACAGCCCTTCCCACATCCCCTCGTCCTCCAGCGACATGAGGGGTCTGTGTGGGAATTCACAGGGTTGAGTGGATTTTGTCTTTCAGCAATGCTGAGGAATGATGATGGCTCCCCTGGAATGCTTCTTAGTCCTT
>JAMJFZ010003106.1:35000-45000 GCA_026225945.1 Cricetomys ansorgei
ACACCTGGGGAGGGGACCCAGGACTTCATGCCTGTTTGACGGACACTCTACCAGCTGAGCTGTGGACACCCCAGCCACCTAGGGATGGATCGCTCTGTAGAGCCTCAGTGGCTTAGATCCAGACTCTGACTTGTTTTTTTCTGTAGCTACTGACAGCCCCGAGGACCTCTGGAAAGACGCATCAAAGGAAACTCAGGGTACCAGTGCGATGGCACCACATGTCGGATCTCTGAGGTTCAGGCTTCAGAGCTTGCTCAGAATCTCAGTGGAGCTGACCACTTGAGACCAGAGCTAGAGAGTGCTTCGTGGCCTGGGCAGGAAGGAAGATAGCCTCGGAAAGAGCTGTAAGATACAGCCAGCGTGGATGATCACTAAGTAGATTGTTCAACAGCCCATTAGAGGAGAGTGTTGAGTTTCCTGCGTCAGAGACTCCCAACCCAGCATGGGTAGGTTGAGTGCTGACCCTTCCTGAAGGTCAGCTGGAGGCGTGGCTCAGCTGGTAGGGTGCTGGCTGCCTGCGTGAAGCCCTGGGTCCCATTCCCATCGACTGAGCTGGATGTGGCTGTGCCCTCTTGTGAACCCAGCATTTAGGAGGCAGGGGCAGAAGGATCAAAACTTCAAGGTCATTCTCAGCTACATAGAGAGTTTGAGACCAGCCTGGTCTATGTGAAACTCTGTCTTAAGAAATAGAAAAGCAATCAAAAAAGCCAAAATAAACCTCACATTTTCAGTTAATATGGTCAACTCTGTGTTGGAAAGAGGAGAAGGGGCTGGAGAATGAGGGAACAGGCATGGTTCGTGAGCTCTGTTAGGGCAAACCAGACCCTTGTAGCCTTTGGTTTTCTGCTCATCTTTCCCCATGTCCCAGAAGGCAGACCGTGGTCCTCTCTGTCACTTTTAGATTGCACGGAGGGTCAGTTCCTGACAGGCTCTGACCGCTGGTGCTGAGGCCGAGAAGAGTGTGTTGCCTGGGGTGGTGCTGGCAAGCTTGAGCTGGAGAAGTCAGTGCTGCTAGGGCTCGTAAAGGCACAGGTTGGGGATAAGAGAAGGCGCCATTGAGCTGTGCAGCCAGCCAAAGCCGCGATGGGGAGCCCTAGGGAAGTGTAGGAGAGGACCATGTCGGCAAGGCTGGCCTCCGCTGGGCTGGGGAACAGGAGTAAACTTCAGCATTTTCCGCTAGTCCTTTAAGCATTTCTTCTCCTTCGGCCAGGAGAGGGTGCTCTGTGGAGCATCTTCCCTTACTTGCCTCTCTGAGCCCAAACAAAATCAAGACCACCTCTCTTGTGGAGGTTTATTTTTAGTTGTTTTTAAAATAATTGTTTTATGCATTGTTGGGTGAGGGGCTACCTAGGGCGTTTTGCATTGTCTGCAGGTGTTGGGTTTCTGTGGGGATGTTTGATTGCTTATGATCTGCACGTGCTATCAGCAGAATGCCTGAGGAGCTCTGAAAGAATAAAAGCACCTGAGCTCAGGCGCTCAGGGTTCCACTGTTAATTGAGTATGGTGCTGGCCATGATGGTGGTTCCTCTGCTGAGGTCTGGCAGGGCTTACACCTATGAAAATGCCTCCGTGTGTCCCCCCCTCCCCCGAACTTCCCCAACCACAGCATACTGCTACACACCTCCTTCCCTGCCCGCCCACCCCCTCCACACTCATGCACTGCTCCTGCCGCCCAAGGGAATCCTCTGGCTTGGGTACCATGCTGATCATGCTCGTGGCCTCTGTGTCCCTGTGTCCATCAGCGCGCATCAAGCATGAAGACTGGCCAGGCACGGGGTGTATATCTGACCTTGGTGGAGGCACCAGGTACATTACTAACACAGGAAAGGGGGCATTCTGCCCAGTGCCGAGCTGCCCTCGCCAGTGGGAGGGTCTTAGTTCCTACAGAGGTTAAAGATTGGCTGTCAGCGAACGTTCATATGGGAGAGTTGGCTCTGGTGTGTGGGGGTTTAAAAGAAGGCCGTGAGTTAGTCACGTGGTGCGATCTAAGGTCATGAGCGTCTGTGTCTGGGGCTGGCTCTAGGTGGGCAGCAGAAGAAAGAAGGGTGAGAGGAAGCTGGTCAGATAGTCTGCACCTAGACCAGCTGGGCGCCATATCCACGGAAGCTCACCTTCCTTCATCTTCTCTTCCGGACACGTAGTCATCCTTTTACAGGCAGGAGGCTGAGCAAGAACCTTTTGTGGAAAGTGGCTAATTTTTTAAAAGCGCATCACACAAGTCACTGCGCTTACGTGTTTAAATCCTGTTGCGTAACCGCACTTGTCCCAACCCTGAAGTACATGCTGTGATAGATCATGTTATTTGTGACCATCGTAGTTTTTGTCAGTTGTTGAAGACTGAGAATTGTCGAAACTGAGAGAATTGGGAGCATGAGTTTGGGGTGTTTCAGGTGGGTGGTCTGGCCTGTGGTGGAGAGTGTGGCCCCGGCAGGGTTCTCTGTGTGGCGAGGGAACATTAGTCAGCTGCTCCAGAGCAACGCGTTGTCTGTCTGTCTGGTCTTCTGGGGCTGTTCTGCAGTGTTGTGCCTCCATTTGGCCCTCAGTGGCATGTACCTGTGTAGTGTGTAAAATCCAGTCCTGGAAAGCTGGTTCCTCTGGAGGTGTTGGGCAATTGGGGCCTGCGGGCAGCCAGCTTCTGATGTGGTTGGCTGCCTGGCTCACCTCTCAGGTGCTGGAGAGATGGTGAGATCCAATGGCCCCGGGCTACCACCGAGGTGGGCAGGGTGCCACCACCTTCCCGAGCCGCCTCCTCTCTTTGTCTTCAGGAGCCCATTGGGCACGGGCACGGCTTTCCAGTTCTTCAGACACGCTGCCTGGCATTGTGGCCAAGGCCGTAGGCCAGCCCACCTGTGGAATGTATTTATTGGGCAAGTTTGGTTAGCCTCATATCTGCCCACTCGGGAAGAGAAACTATCCTCATAGATTTCTTTTTAGCCCAGGGTCTTCTGTTGGATCAAGCAAAAGCGTTTTGTGATTGTTTCTTGTGATTGATTCTTGGCTTGCTTTGGATATTTGTAAATCACAAATGCACTTGGCAATTGTGGGAGTTTTTCCTGTCTCATGCACTTGAATTTTACTTAGAGTTTCAAGGCCTATGACTGTAATTTTTGGTGATGGGGAAAGAGAACATTCACCTGGTTCTTAGAAGCTGGAGAAGTCGTGGATTCTCGTGAGGTTGCCGGGGACATCCTTACTCCAGGAAGGGTGTGATAGATTTTTTTTTTTTTTAAATTGGTGGTGTAGTGAATCACTATAGCTTTGGTATCCTAAAACAACACACACTGTGCTACAGCTGGAGCCCCAGAAATTCACAAAATCAGTTTGAGTGGATTGAAGTCAAGGTGCTGATGAGGCTGGTCCCTTCTGGGGTTTTGTGAAACACATTCTTGCCTTTCTGAGCTCTGGGGTAGCCATATTCCTTGCCCGGAGATCTGACCCCGACGTCTCTCTCCGTGCTTCATCCTGTCTTTGTGTCTCCCATGGACTCTGCCTTCTCCTTTGTCCCTGATCTAAGGACTTCTGGGATCACAGCAGGTTCATCCTGACAATCCAAGATAATGTGTCCTATCTCAGAATCCTTAACCCTATTCCATCTTCAGAGTCTCTTCTGCCGCATAAGGTAGGACACTCCCAGATCCCAGATAACTCAGATGTGGGCTCCTTGAAAGGCTGGTGTTCAGCCCACAGCAGGGGTGCCGTGGAGAAGTCGCTTCAGTTGATGAAGAGGGACAGGCCTTTTTATGGATCTGGAGCTGGGTGATTGGAAGGGTAAAGCTCAGGTCAGTGCCACACCGAAATCGTAGGTATCTCTACCTGTTGGCAAAGTGTATTTCTTAGAAATAGGGAAGAAGGCTTGGACGTGAATGTTGGTAGCCCCCATTTAACCAAGTATTGTTTGGCTACACTGCAGTATGGTGAGATCCCAAGGGTGTGGAATTGAAAAGGGAAGAGAGTGTTTATAAAGGGTTTTCAGAGTCTGTGGGGCTGAGTCCCCACAGTGCAGGAGGAAGCAGGGGTCCAGTGAGACTGAAGGGGACAGGCAGGCAGATGTGGATGCTGGCGGCTCTCACTGGACCGTCCTTGTATTGGAGTCCATCTGGGACCATCGCTCTTGTGAACGGCTGGCCTGTGGCGTATTGTCAGAAATGGAGCCAGGCACAGGTCTCATGGCGCCCCTGACTTCTTTTGGCAGTGTCCAGGGGAGCCAAGAATCCTGAAGGAAGTGTGTTTCTGGAGTACTGATGTGATCCTGGAGCCATCGGTGGATGCATTTTTGGTTTGTTGGTTTGTTTGAACTCAGCAGGATCATGCAGATGGCAGCTTATTCCTTGGCCAGAGTCTGAGAGTATGCATATGGATTTAGTAGAATTGAGTTTTTTGGTTTTTTTCTGGGTTAAAGTTACCAGTGGTGTCATGGAGTGTGGTAAGTTCTAGGCGGGCATCTCCCTCCACCACCGGGTGCCGGGCACGGAACCCAGGCCTCACACTGCAGGCAGGAGTCCTTCCACTGAGCTAAACACCCACCTCCTGGGGAAGAGTCTCAAAGGTAGATTTTTGGGTAATAGGGTTTCTGGATTATAGCATCCTTTCAAAACTGGAGACAAAAAGTATTCCTATCAGATTCTCGTTTTAGACTTGGTTACCAGAGTTAAGAAATGGTTTCCCGTGGGGCTGGAGAGACGACTGCTCTTCCAGAGGTTTGATTCCCAGCACCCACAGGGCTCTCAATCCATCCACACCTCCACTTCCAACACTCTCTCCTGAACTCTGGGGACACCAGGCTCAGGCATAGTGCACATTCATTGCATGCAAACAGACGAAACACATGCATGTTAAACATTTTTTTAAAAAGTGGTTTCAGCCAAGTTCCAAGAAGCACTTAAGGGGATGGAGTTTAGCTGTAGCCATGGTGTGCAGCCATCAGCGGGCCTTAGGCTCGAGACAGAGGTTGAGCTGCGATGCAAAAGACACATTCTGGAGATGAATGGACTGCAGGGTTTCTGCCTACTGTTGGTTGTGCCCATTCACACTTCGGTGTTGGAGAACAAAGTCTCCTGTCAGGCACAGAAGGCCTCCCAACATGGCTGAGAGGACTGGTTCAGCCGCCTCTGCTCAGTGTTTCTGACATTTGACTGCACCATTTAGCATGGATGTGTCTTTTTTGCTTGGTGAGCCAATAGTGTTCTTCCTGTAGAGATGCTTGTTTTGCTAGCTGTGAAGATGCTTCCTCTTTGGGCCTAGGGAGCAGCAGTTTCTAGACCTAGATGGGCACGTACAGGGTAGCCCCAGAATGTCTGTGGAGCACTCACTTAGCATCAAAAATAGGGTGTTCCCACCAAATTGTATTTAGGAAGAACATCTTAATTCTACATGCATTAAAAAAAAATCTCAACATTACCTTTTGGGAAAAAGATTTATCTTAAACCTTAAAACCTTCAATATTAACACGTTTAGTGCTAGCCAGAGTGGGACTTGATTAAGTGGCTTCAAGGGTGAATGGGCCCAGCGGATCCCGAGGGCCGGATTTGCCTGGACACGGCTACACTGAGGTGTAGCTTCCAGAGACAGACCCAGCACACTGGGCAGACAGGAGGTCTCTGTCTGCCAGCTCAGTTCTTTTATGAGGTGTCTAGAGTCAGCTCCCCAGAGAGGAGGAGGCTGACAGGTCACCTGGTCCTGCAGGTCAGCAGGGGAGGTTCTGCCCTGGGGCTTCGTGCCCAGTGCTTTGATAATGCAGCATTTCGCTTTAATGCATCTGAAACGTGGATTATACTATTAATTACTGCAGGACAAAACAGGATTAGTGCAGCTGCTCCGCTCTCCCCCTGCACTTTCACACTGCCCTTCGCCAGGGACCAGCCAAAAGGGCAGTTGGTTTTCTCGCAGTCTGTCTTTTGTTTTAGCCGCAGGGGGTGCTGAACCTCTGGGGCTCAGAAGACGAGAATGTGAATGCAGCCCGGCCTTGCGGGGGCCAGAGGTGGGCTGGCTTCCTTCCCTATCATTTGGAGCCGCTTTGCTGTGCTCTGCCGGTGTCTGCAGGGTGGCCTGGCCTCGGGGAGGGTTGCTGAGTCTCTGAGGCCATGCGAATGCTCTGGTCTGTGTGGGGAGCTGCAGGTTTCCTCTGCAGGGGCCATGATACGGAGAATCCCACAGGCATTGGGTGGGTTTGAGACTACTTTCTTATATAGTTGAGAATTGCAAAAGGACACTGGTGGGTTGCCTGGTGGGGAGGGGAAGGTCCCTGTGCAGTGAGCACCCCCTGACCCCTGTGAGGGTGGAAGAGGAGAATCACTCCACAGCATCGTTCTCATGTGCACACTGGGGCGCTCCTGCCCTCCCCTTCTCTCTCTGCACACACATACTTTCTGCTAAAAAAAAAAAAAAAAGAGCAAGGAAGGCCTTGACTTCAGCTGCCCTCTCTGGCCGGCCTGAGGGTGGGGACTGCGGCCTGCAGTGAGGTAATGCCTTGTATTTTGAGAAGCTTAAATCCCCAAGCTTGGCTACTGCTCCCTTATCTTTGCATAAAACCTTATAGATTTTTAAGTAATATATGATTACATTTTCTATTTTTCCCATATTCAAGCTAGTGTGCTCATTTTTCATCCATATGGAATGAATTTTTTTTAAATGGATGAGGCATTAAATATGACCACATCTCACTAACAATGCTCCCAAGAGCACATAGCTTGGTAGTGTTTGCAATTCCGTGCAATGTAATAATCTGTCGTGTGCAGGCGTGTGGATTTCTGTTTACTGGCATCCTTCATTATAGGGTAACATAATATACAGAATTTCCCAGTTGCAGAAATTAGAAAGTAGGAAACAGATTCCTTCAACACAAATTGAAAAACTGATTTATGGAGTTCATTTTTCTCCTCTCTCTCTCTTTCTCTTAACTTGAAACGGCAAAGTCTGTGGGAAGGGAAGGAGGTGATGGGCAGAACACTTCTTATCACAGGTTAATTCAGTTAATTTGGGATTGCCGCTCACGGGAAGCGATAATGGGACATCTGCAGCACTAGAGATGCATCTGGGAGAGTGGGGGCCGCTGGGGGAAGGGAGGGGGCAGGAGGGTGGACCTTTCGTCCTCTCAGCTTCATTTCCTCAATTGGGAGCTTTCAGAATAGCAGCCTGGTTGAAACCCAGTGAACTCATCAGATTTGTTTTTCCTCCAGTTTCCCCCAAAATCTTAATTCTTTCAAACTCGGAAATTAGGGAAATTGTAGAATCAGCGGTCATTTGTATCTGTTTTTTCTCTGCTTAAGCCATAGCTGTAACATCATAGGCCAAGCCTTGCTCAGTGGAACCGATCTCTAACCTTTGTCAAAGGAAGTGTGGACACCGACGGGTTGCATACTTACGTATCTGTGCTTTTATTCCACCCACTGCGACGCCCATGGCTTGTTAATGGCTAAAAGGGGCTGGGTGGGGGTGAGTTCCCTGGGTAAGAGGGCTTGCTTAGCACGCATAAAGCCCTCCACTGGACCCCTAGCTTCACAAACTGGAACGGTGGTGGCCCACGCCTGCGATGTCAGCACTTGAATGGTAGCCAGAGAATCAGAAGTTCAAGGCCACCCTCAGCTGCAGCAGCTCTCAAGGCCAGTCTGGCCCGCATGGGACCCTTCCTTAAAAAAATAGAGTCAATGTGCTCCTTGTGCGGAACGCGTAGAATCACGAGGGCAACACCAAAGGCCCACAGACCCAAGTGCGGGGCCGTCACCATGCCTGTGTTTAGCGGCCTTGTGGCTGTAAGCCTTTTCATTATTAAATAGGAGGAAATGAGAATAAGGTGGGTTTAGTGTTCAACTGAGACTTGGGAAGAATAAGTAGAAAAAGACATCTTGAGAAAGAATTATAAGAAGTGAAATTAATGAGTTGAAAAATAGAAGCATTTGAACCGATACATCTAAGAGATACGTATTTGGGTAAAAAGAAAAGAAATCAGCCTAAATCATTATGGTGTCTGAATAGGAAAAGAGAAGCCCCAAATATGCAGAACTAAAGCGGTCCCCGTGATGGCGAGAGAGTAACACTGTGAGTTGTATTTGAAGTGGAATACTTGTTTTGTAAGATAAAGTACAGTAAGTTAAAATCCGAATGTGAAAATCCTTGCGAGGAGGCTGTTTTTGGGAAGTGACTCAGACCAGAACTAGGAAAGAGTTGAATGAGAGAGAGAGAGAGAAAGGGAGGGAGAGAGAGGAAGTAAGTATAAGGGTATGGAGAACTTTAGTGGGTGGTGGGCCAGTTATTGAAACTTTAGCAGACAAAATCATTGGCTGCTAAGCACGCTCAGAAGAACAGGCCACAGCACAGTTAGCTTGACAAGGTGGTCACAGCTCCGGGAGACAGGAATGCAGGGTGGTGTCTGGATGGCCCTGGAGCCTGGACTTGAGAGAATAGGGCAGGAAAAAATAGCGAATCTGATACTCAGATCCCAACGGGAGAGAGAGAGAGAAAAAGAGGGGCGTGGGGGAGGGGGAGAGCGATTTCGTGAGTGTGAGCATAGGTTTTTAACAGTCCTTGAAAAGAGTCATAACCAGAAGGTCCATCCCAAGAAGGGAGGAAGAGATTAGCGTTCCAGGGTCTTCTCTTGCGGTGACCTTATAAATAGAGCCAAGAGAAGCATCTGCATTAGAAAGACATTTGTTGTTTTCGTTCTTATTTCTAGTTTGCTACAAAGGGGGGTTGCGTTCACTCAACAGCTTCAGACTCCGTAGTGAAGCAGAGTGGCAGCGAACCAGCACAGCTCATCTCTTTTTCCTGCCTTATTGAATTGGCCTGCAAACCCAAGGCCGATAATGCTCAAAAAGAAGCATGGAAACCATTTGTGGGCGTTATTGTCTTCCCAGAACACTCAAAAACATTGAGATTTGATTAAGGAATTGAGTTACAAAGTAAAACTAAAAAATAAAAACGCGACAAATAAGCTCCCCTGTCAACAAGGGAAACCCGTTTTCCTGTGGATACTGAGAGCATACCATGGAGTGGAATCAGACAGGAACATACATGATGGAGTGGAACCAGACAGGAACATACATGACAAAGGCAGCATCTTGAGTGAGCGATAGGAATCAGACCGGCAGCCTAGGGTCTTCATACCTCTAAGTACCAAAGTACTGCTTTCACATTTCCCATGGATTTAGCTCATTCCTTCCTCCTCAGGAGAGTAGGGAGAAAGTGCTTCTCCATTCGCAGGCGAGGGAGCCGAAGTTCAGAGAGTTTAAGAAGCTTGCCCAGTTCAGTATAGACTTGCGTGCTGATCTTCTGGCTTGCCGTGAGCACCGGCCCCGGGCTCTGCACTGGGGCAAGGTGCGCAGTTCTCCAGCTGTAGTCTTAGCTACTTCAAGCTGCAGCTACCCTTCCTTTACACACTGCTAGCCCAGCCTGAGTCCGCCGGGTAGAGCATGAACCAGCAGCAAGCGTAAGTCCTGGCTCATCTGCATGTGCGCAAGAGCAGGGCTGTCAGGCCTGGAGCATCTATGAAGAACATGGACAGGGGATGCTGATTTACTAGACTTAAAAAAAAAAAATGCTAGGGGGCCGAGGATTGTGAGTCTAAGGCTTGAGGTACGTAGGGGTGGAAGGCTTGCTTGGGCTGTGTGGTAAAACCTGTGTTTTAAAAACAAAACCGCATCCAAGAGAATGGCCTGGTTGGTAAAGCACTGGGTCTCGCAAGCATTGACTGAGTTCCCCAGGACCCGTGTGAAGTTCTAGGCCCAGGCGGCACGTACTCATTACTGTACCAATGAGAAGGAGAAAGAAGGGTCCCGGCGCACTGCTCAGCCAGTCTGCCCCAAGAGATGAGCTCCAGGTTCAGGAAGCGAGACTGTCTCAAAGGAGGTGTGTGGTGTTCCTCAGGACAGCACCCAAGGGCTTGTGTATGCACGCGCGTGCACACACAATCGCACGAAAGAAAGAAAACACAAAACAAAGCTTCTACATGCTGGGCATTCATAGCAAAATGTAAGGGTATCTGCCAACTGGGAAAAGATGTTTATGG
>JAMJFZ010003106.1:50000-163241 GCA_026225945.1 Cricetomys ansorgei
AGGCCTGGGCGTGTTCTGTTGGTTTGGACAGTTTAGACCCATGATCCTGTACCCTGTGTCGCTGGGTGTTGCACATGCAGTGTAATCTGAGAAGCACACGGGTGTTGGGCCTCTGACAAATGCCCAGTGTGTTTCTATGGGCTGGGCAGCTGTAGTAGGGAGACACCCTGGAGCCTTGGAAGCCATGGGCTGGAGTAGACCAGCTTCCTGCAGTTGTCCCTTCTGTGTCTGCGTTGGCCATTAGGCAGTCAAGGAGGAGGCTGGCCTGGCATGTCTTCTGGTTAAAGGATACTTCAGTGAGTTGAGCTGGGTGCCAGACATTGCCACAACCCTAGGAAATGAGTAAGAAAAAAAAAAAAGCAAAGGGAGAGTCCTCCCTTAGAACAAGCTGAGCTTTGTGCTGTGCAGGCTCCAAGTATGAAAAGCCCATTGTTCCCAGATGGCTTTTAATTAATACTCAGCGCTCACCACCCATCAGCTCGCCAGAGCCGCCTCTTTCCTCCCTTCTCCACATGCTCTTTGTCCCTGGCTTTGGTGCCCTGGGGACAGGGCTAGGGACCTTGGTGGACAGGACAAGTGTCGGGAAGTGTGTGGACACACGGTGGCCTCACTGCTTGTCCCTGTTTCAGTGTTCTGAGTTTGGGTGAGCCCTCCACCTGTTCCAAAGCAGCCCTTTGAATCTGTAGGTTGGGAGCCGGCCCTGTCCCCTGTGGGGTTCTGGGAAGAAAGCCCAGCCTTGGCCTGCTCCACAGCTCTGCGCTACACCTTTTCTTGCCTACAGCCAGAACGGGGAGCCCAGAAAGTGCGCGGCACTCTGTTCCACATTTCTCCCCCGATGCCCTGCTCTTAGAGAGGAATCTGGACCAAGGGAGGCTTCAGCTTGCCAGTGATGCTTTCTAGATCAGATCAGGAGCTCTGGTGGATGGGGTCAGTCCAAGTCCAGGAGATGCACAGCTCATGTGGTGGTGTAAAGAAAATGGCCCTCTCCAGAGTCCTGCGGGCTCACAGGCTCCCTGCTGCCCGGCACTGGAAGGCTTTGCATGGTTCTCACTAGTGTGGTTTCGTTCTCTGCAGGGATGGGTGAAGAGGTCAGGCCTGAGCCCAGTCTTAAGCACCACTTCAGCCAATCATTCTGAATGTGTTTTCATCGTTTTTGTGTGTATCGAGTTAAACCATGTGACTAGAGCAGAAGCGATTTGGTGTGATCATAGTTAGGCTGTAAGGAAGGCTTCTCTGATCACGACCAGCACACCAGTGGCCAGGGTCGAGTTAGTTCCATGTGGTTACGAACGCACACGGTTCCAAGGGTTTTAAAGCACAAACCCCAGGGTGTAGTTTTAATGATGGGTAAGGCCTATGGAGAAGATCTGCCGAGCCATGCGGTCCTCAAGTGTAATTGATAAGTTTACACAGGACTCCTTGAAATCTGGTCGATCTAGTACCCGAGAGCTTGACTCTGTGACGTGTCCTCCAAACACGGCAGTAAATGCTGTGTGAGTATGGGGAGATCTGTAGTGTCAGTAAGAAGGACATGTGTGAACTTCATGGAGAGGCCAGAAGAGAGTGGGGGGTCTGAGATTTCATCAGCAGGGGGGTTGAGCCTTCAGTTACATGGTGCAGTAGCCGCTGGACAGATATGGCCACTGAGCACAAGGGAGACTCTGGGAGCATGAAACATACCATTTTATTCAAAAAGGGCACACCCGAATAAAATTGGGGTTGATTGCATGTGAGCTCAGACGCTGGATGAAGGGGTAGATAAGATAACCTACCTCACCTTTCCTTCTTTTAAAAATACGGTTATTAGGAAATTCTAAATTATATAGGTAGCTCCTATATTTTTTTGTTTTTTGAGATAGGGTCTTGATACATAGCCCAGATTGAATGTGAACTCATGGCAATCCTCCTGCCTTAGCCTCCGGAGTTGGAATTACAGGCATCAGCCATCATGCCTGCCACTGTGGTTTCTACTTTAGGTGAAACATAATTTGTGGTCGTTGGTCGGTGGACTCGGGGGGAGGTTAGATTTTTCTGTAGTGGGGAGTTTTGTAAGTAAATATACGGTGAGCAGTCTGCATTTGCTTCTTGAATTCAGCTGAGATTAATCAGATTGTCCTCAGAGCGCGTTCTTTCCAGTTACGACCACGCTGCGGCCAGGAGCATAGTCCCCGTGCTTGTGAGATGCCAGTGTCGTTTGGTGGGCAGGGACTGTGGGTTTGGACCGTGGGAAGTCCTGGAGGGAAACAGTGATTGCTCAAGAGTCCCAGCAGTCCTCCAGGGTAAAGGACAACTGTTGCTCAACCTGTGAGACCTTTAAGGAAAGACAGGCATTGCTCAAACAGGCCCTGGACCCTCTGAATGCAATCATGCAGGTTACACAGGCCCCAAACAAGATAGGGCCTTGAATTCTTCAGTGGTATTAAGAACGCCACGATATGGTGCTCAGCATGCACGAGGCCCTGGGTCTGATCCCTAGCATCAAAAACAAAATGTCCCCGTTTTCAGCAAGCAACACAAGTATCAAAATCCAGCTGCATGGTGTGGAGCACAGAGGTCTTTCTCCTGCAGAAGTTGTGGTCTGTCTCCGAAGGTCAGGAGCTTCCTGCAAGGCCCTGGGTTCAGTTATCAGCAGCACCACCAGCAAAACTGTAAGGTGAGACCTGGCATGCCAGTGTCTTTCTAGAAAGCAAAGCCCAGTTTCTCTTGGTGATTTTCCTTTTCAAGGAGGGGCATAGTTGGGTCTCTCATGGTTCTTTTTCAAGAGCACCAGCATCTTGCCTCCTGCATAGAAGGCGGCAACTTTTTTGTGTCTGTGGTGAAAATCCTGCCTTATTCTTGGCCTTTTCTGCAGAGGAGTTGAGGTTTCACAGGCTGACTGTCAGCAGCAATAGCTGTAGGACCAGAGAAATGAGAGGGATCTTAAGCTTCTTTTAAGTTTGTCTTTGTAGTGATCCTGCGTCCGCAGTACTGGTCAGACTAGTTCATACCTGGTTGATTGTTATCAGTAAAGTAAACTAAACTCTATGGTCAGAAACAGCCTCTGGCATCTGCAGCTTAGATTCTCCAGGTGAAAAAGCCATGGCCACAGCAATGTGCCTTTCAAGGGATGCAGGTGGGAATCGGGGCTTTGTGCAGAGAGAGGTCCTGACCCCCAGTTTGGCCCCTTGCTGTAGACTTACAGCACTTATGGGTCTCACCTTGATATGGGCTTTGCCTTGTTTTATGGAGAGTCGATGGCTCGTTGGTAGCATACTGGTATTTGGTGAATGTCTGGTAGCCATGAGGGTGGTGGAGTCTGGCCCCTTATCGAGGATCTGCTTGGTGCTCTGGTCACACTGATTTATAGAACATGAAAGGCCACTGCCTGTAGGAAAATGATGTCCACTAGGACTAACCATTATCTGGGCAAATAATTACCTGCATTTAAGGGCTCAGAAGAAGCCAAGAATAAACATTCTTAGTAGGGAAGAAAGCCACAGTAGAACAGGGCTTCTGGAGCAGAAGGTTGAGAAATTCCAGGGCCTGAGGGCCCTGCGTGGCTCACACGGTACCAGCATTTATTTGCCTCTCCGTCTGCTCTGCTCTCCTCTGACCCTCTTATAATCTCAGAGGTCTTTGGCCAGATCCAGGCCTCCCTGTGTCTTGCTGGTGTGCGGAGCCAGGAGGCCCCTTGGAGCAGAGCGCTGGGATTTGCCTGAGGTCGCCCTAGGGTTCCTGGGCTGATTCCTGTGTGCTTGTTGCCTGCCGCACCGGGTCCCTGCATAGGCGGTGAGGACTGACAGCCTTTGTGTGTTTCATAGGAGAGGAATTTGGGGGCTGGCCTTGGGCAGAGGCCTATGACAGCTGTAACTGTGGATGCCATCAGAGGGACAAAGACGTTGTCCACCAGACAGGTTTGTGCCAGCAGTTTAATTTCCTTTATTTCAGGACTGGAAGTTATTTAAATTACTTTATAGACTTCCTGCTTCCTCACTGAGCTCATTAAGTGCAGGCGGAGCCACTTTGTTGCCATAATGGAGCGCCTTTACTTGCAGTTCCTCTTCTGCCCTCTAGGGCGCGAGGAGCAGGGTAAAACAGAATGTGGGCAGCTCAATTAGACCACGCTTTGAAAGAAAATTCACATTTAACTTATTTAAATGTTTATTTGAAATGTGTGTGGGTTGCGTGCGGTGTGCCTAATGTGTGGAGGTCAGAGGAGAGCTTGTGAGAGTTGGTTCTCCCCTTCCACCGTGTGGGCCCCTGGACTTGAACTCCGGTGGTCAGGCTTGGCAGCAGGCTCCTTTACGCGCTGAGCGGTCTCACTGGCTAGTGTCACCCTTGGTGGGCTGACATTGGTGGTCCCCATTATTCTGGATTCTTGGACCTTGTTGGTGTCACGGTCATGATCTGGAGAAGTGGCAGGCGCATCTCATTTGCTACAGTTTTGGTGATTGGCACAGAGCCTTGGGCTAAGGATAGTTTTAGAAGCAGAAGCATGGGTCAAGTAGGCTGTGGAGTCCCCCAGTGAGGAGGCCATTGGGCCGGTGTGACTTTGAACCCTTTGGTTTACTTGATAGGAAAGTTTCCAAATGAATTCCAGATTCAAGCCCAGGTCTTGGAAGGATATATATTTGATTAAATGGTTTACCTTTAGACATTCCAGTAATTTTTAGGTAATTTTTAGGTAACCAAGAAACACCTCCTCCCCTCGTTCCTCTTTAATTGTCCTATCAAGGGAGACCTGCCCCAGAGTACAGAGCTGAGCAGGTTGTAGAATGCAAACGGGTGTTCAAGGGGGGACAGAGATTGTGCCAGTGTGGAGCTGAGGCTGGCTCCCAGCAGACGTGCTGGCCAGCTGACCACCCTTCTGGGAAGAGCTGGAAAAGGCTGAAGTCAGACAGGCTGCTGCAGCCAGGCCTTCCTGGATCAAGTGACTTTTGACCTATAACCGTTCTAGAGTCACCGGTACGTGCCACTGGTGTTCAGTGTGTGCTAGGTTTTTTTGCTGATCCAGAAGGTTCTGGGCCCTCTCAGGAATTGTCAGCCTTTAGGGTCAGCGTGCTAGAGTCCCTCTTTCCTTGTAGGTAGACAAGAGTGTTTCTAAAGATGGAGATAATACAGCGACTTAAATATAACCCGAGTCAGACTTGCATGTCTAAGTGAATGCTGAGTTTTAAATATTCATTTACAACATTAAGCTCTGTAATTTCTTCATAAAGAATTCTAAAATAATAAAGATGACCTGGTAGGCAAAATTCCCTTGTATTTTCTAAAAGCTTTTCATAAGGTCCCTCATAAAAGATTAAGGGAGAACAAAACCACAGTGTGGCGCAGAGTCCTTGTTGTGGATTAAAAACTGATTAAGTGATAGGGAGCAGAGGAAAGCCGGTGGAGACCCACCGCTCATGGCGGGGAGAGGTTAATCGGGGGGTGTCTGAGGACTGTCACAGGGGCCAGAGTTATTAAGTATATTAATTGTCTGGAGAAGCAAATGGAGGGTGAATTCATGCAATCCGCTGCTGCTACCCTGCATTCTGTGACTGGATTCAACCCCGAGTTGCCCTGAATGCATTGGGAAACCAGATAGTACTCCGGTGAGAGAGGAAATGTGAAGTCTGTGGAGTTCTTAGAGGGAAGTCTTGCCTGCATGGGAGCCGCTGTGACTTCTGAACCTGCGCCTCTTCCAGGGAGAGACCCCCAGCAGTTCTCATGGCACCAGCGGGTCCAGGAGACTCGAGTGCAATACAGGTTGAGGGCATTGGAGTGCAGGTGGGCTTGCAAGATGGCCTTGCTTCATTGGGACAGACAGACGGATGGCAGCACTGGTGCTGGTGAGCAGAGGGGTGACTCCCGCTGTCTCGCTAGGGTGAGGGATGTTTAATTTTGAATCCCAGATAAGGCTTGAAGCTGTGTGTGGAGATGCTCACCTCTGCCTCCCACAGGGGGCTTGGTGTGTGTTCCCTGAACCATGCTGCATAGGGTCGAGCAGATCATGAGGTGGCCATTGGAGTCTGGTGGGATCCCCAAAGCGTAAGCAAGACTCCAGGTCCCGAAGGCCCACTCTTCAGCATCTTTAAGGTGAGGACTGCTGCCTTGAGTTGATAGGGTGACAGAAGGTAGACCTGGGTGAAGGGTTAAGGAGGGTCAAGCAGTCCAGGCTTGGTGCCCCCAGTCTCCTGACGCTTTCCGCATTCCTTCTGAGGCCGAGATGAGACTCCATTGTGCACTTCTGTCTAGCTCGAGAGCTTGTTCGTGAATAGGCTCCTCCAGCCAGGCCAGGCCGTCCTCCCTGGCCACTTGCCTTTGTTTACCAGTTTTCTTTTGTAGCTCCCTAACTCCTCACCGAGTCCCACTTTAATTAATCCCTGAAAAGTGCTGGCGTCTTTCAGAAATGTTGCTGATTCCTTCCTTTTGGCCGTGAGCAGACAGATGCATCTGTGTGGGCCGGGGTCTCTGACAGGGTCCCTCCAGGGCATTTTTGCATCCTTGGTCCAGCGCAGTTAGAAGCTGCAATTACTATGTGGTGGCTAATTACCCCGCCTGACATTAGATCAGTGGACAGAGGGGGCTCTGAGCCTGTCAGCAGAGGTCAACCAGAGGTCCTCTCACTCAACAGCCCTCCTGTGATAGCTGGACACAGAGAAAAGCATTAATGGGGAGAGGCTGAGGGCTTGCTCTGCTGCGGGTCTTTGCTGGGGGATGGGAGGGATGGGAGCAGCAGAAGGCTATTGATGCCTGGAGAGGTCATGGAGGCTGATAACCCTTCACACGACCCTTCTCAGGAAGCCCGAAGGAGGGGTGGGCTCGTTCAGAGATGATGCTCAACACAGCTAGATACAGAGAGGAAGCCAGGACGCCGTGCCTGGATGGCTGGTGACTGTGGCTGACGTTGGGAGAATCAGTTTCGCCCAGGCTGAGAGAATGGTACAGCGTGGAGCCTGTCCGTGTCATGTGCCATTTGATTGTTTTGTCCAGTGGGCTTTCTTGGTGGATGCGTGCATACCTGCTCTTGCCCTGCCGAGCAGTGACTCTGAGGAGGTACAGTGGTGTTACATCGCTCAAAACAAACCGAGTGCGAGGCCTTGGCGGTGGCTGTGCGCATGGCGGTCTAGTGTGGGTAGATAGGAAAGAGACATCGGACTGAAACCTGAGAGCCCTCACCTGCCACTTCACCTCCACAGTTTTTGTTACTCAGCTCACTCATGCCTGAAAATTCAAACGGAAAATTCCAGAAAGGAAGTATTTCTAAGTTTTAAGTAATGTTTATCATGGTGTGTGTTGAAAGTTATTCTCATTGGCTGTTAGTTATTGTTGTTAACCTGCTGTGCTTCACTTAAAAACTGAGTGTTGTCGTGGATGTATGTGTCCATGTATGTGTATCTGTATGTATGTATGTCATGCGTGTGTGTCCTATGTGTGTGTATGTAATGTATATGTCATGTATGTGTGTATCTGTAGATATGTATGCACGTGTGTGTCTGTGTGTGTGTATGTATTTACCATGTATGTATGTATGTGTCATATGTATGTGTATCTGTAGATATGTATGCACGTGTGTGTCCTGTGTGTGTGTGTGTATGTATATATGCATGTATATATGTATGTGTATCTGTAGATATGTATGCACGTGTGTGTCCTGTGTGTGTGTATGTATATAGCATGTATGTATGTTATGTGTCATGTATGTGTATCTGTATGATATGTATGCACGTGTGTGTCCTGTGTGTATGTATACTATGCATGTATATATGTATGTATGTATGTATGTGTATCTGTAGATATGTATGCACGTGTGTGTCCTGTGTGTGTGTATGTATGTATTGTGTACATGTATGTGTATCTGTAGATATGTATGCACGTGTGTGTCCTGTGTGTGTGTATGTATGTATGCATGTTTATATATGTATGTGTCATGTATGTGTATCTGTAGATATGTATGCACGTGTGTGTCCTGTGTGTGTGTATGTATGTATGTGTCATGTATGTGTATCTGTAGATATGTATGCACGTGTGCGTCCTGTGTGTGTGTATGTATATATGTATGTGTCAATGTATGTGTATCTGTAGATATGGTATGCACGTGTGTGTCCTGTGTGTATGTATATACGCATGTATATATGTATGTGTCATGTGTATCTGTAGATATGTATGCACGTGTGTGTCCTGTGTGTATGTATATATGCATGTATATATGCATGTGTCATGCATGTGTATCTGTAGATATGGATGCACGTGTGTGTCCTGTGTGTGTGTGTGAGAGGAGGAATAGTATATTTAGAATTCAGTCCTACCCAGAGTTCCAGACACCCGAGAACACTAGGGTGTGTCCCTGCAGACTGTGGGGACAACACTCGTCCCCTGAGATGTGTGACCGCAGGCAGGACCCCGCTTCTCTGTGCCTTGAGAATGGGCATAGGGCCTTTCTGGCCTGTGCACGGCCTTGTGAAACGAGGCCATGCTTTCCCTGTGTGTCTGTGTGCAGAATATCAACAGGAAGCAGCCACGAAACACCCACTGTGCTAAGTGCTGGCACTGTCAGCCTCACTCCAGCTGAGGCAGCTGTGAGCCTTACATAGAGCTGACGAACTTGAGGCCAAAGTAGGCTAAGAACTTACAGCATTGTCTATCTGTCAGTCTATCAGTCTGTCTGTCTGTCAGTCTGTCTGCCTGTTTATCCCTATCATCTATCTATCTCTCTACCATTATCTACTTACCTATCTATCTATCATCTACTTATCTCTCTACCTACCTACCTATCATCTGTCTATCTATCATCTGTCTGCCTGCCTATCTATTTATCTACCATGCAGAGGAGGGAAGCCAGGGGTTCATGCACGATGCTTGGTAAGCCATCTTCCACTGAGTCGCCTCCCCCAGCCACTTGTAGCTTTCAGATGATGTCTGCTATGATGCCAGCCCAGTGCATACGTGACTTAACACTCAGCCCACGACTGCATTTGCATTAGAGTGATACTACCTACTATGGCTCAACTGCTGATCACACTGTAGTGTGATCACACCGTAGACTATTCTGCACTTCATCCTGCTACACGAAGCGCTGCCCTGGTACCGCGAAGTGTATGCTATTCTAATATATAAGCGTATAGACTAAACTGATACTGAACAAACTATGTTCAGGATTTCTTTGGTATTGGTCTAATTTAAGGTGTTGGGTGCCTTTCTCACATCTGCCTGCTGAATGCTTTATTAGGAAAGGGGGGGAGGGGGAAAAGGAGGTCGCTTCTGAGCTTCCTGCGTAGCTCTCCAGGCCCTGTGTTCTGTCTGCTCTTCTGGCACAGGCCTGACTTCCCTGAGTTCTACTGCGCGTGTTCTCCCAGTTGATGTGCAGCTTGGGAGCGTTTCCTGAACTCCCTGTTGCATCTTGGCACAGGTGCGAGGCGGTTCTCTGGCTTCAGAGGCCACAGCAGGACACAGTGCTGTTTGAACCGCAGGCATCGCCAGAGCTGGGCGGGGAAGCCTGTCCTAACTTTTGACTGGCTGAATCTGAGCTGGGTTAGGGCTCAGCACCACTGTCCCCGTGTGCCAAGTGCTCAGACAGGAAGAGAACCTGGGTCCTGAGTTGGGGAAGTTCAGCTAGCGAGGAGCAGGGGCCTGGCTCTGCAGCCCAGGAGGGAAGGAGGTGGGAGGATGCCTTGGGGTCTGCTGTGGTGAGTTCCTTGTCTTGAGCTAGGGAGGCCTCAGGCCTGTGCAGGAGACGTTTTCCGGAACTTCCGCCCCTGGGCGCTGATTCACGCCACTTCCCCTCATATAACAGCACACTGGTGTAATTAACATATAATTTGATACCTGGAAATTCATGTTGGGTGGAGCTGGGAAGGATTACTCAGCTTTTAGCAATTCCAGACTCGGGTTATAGAACTCTGTGTGCTACGCCCTGGTTCTCTGGTTACTAACTTGTTTTCCCTTCGCCCTCGCTACTTATGCCTTCTGTCCCGAAATGATTATACAGTGTGTTCTTATCATTTAAACACACAGAGGGTTGTTGACTTGCACACATCGACTGCCTGCTTGTCTAGTATGGTTGGCTGGCTTCAGCTTTCTTCTCCCATTGCCTGATGGGAATCTGTGGCACCGTGGTTCATTTCACTTCCTGTTTCTTTATCCATGAAGTGCCACTGGCATTGAAAAATGTAGTAAGTAATTATCAGCAGAGAATAAAGATGAAGAATGATGGTGATTTTACGCTGTAAATTTATGGAGTATGCTGATGCTTTTGTTTTGTTGGAGGTGTTTGTTATGTTGATGTTGATGCACTAACTAAATTTACCTCCTACCTCCTACCTGCATGCAAAGATGCAGAGGCTGGCTGAATGAGCGCCAACCCATTGCTGAGAATGAGTTAGCACCATTGGAAGCCAATAGGAGATCTTGAAAATAAACCCACATGTTTTGGAAGTAGGCATTCAGAGCTGTCTGGGTGACAGATATGCATGGGTCCAAAGCAGAAAGGAGTGGACTGAATTCTATGAACATCTGTGGCCAATGGCTTCCTACCGGCATGCTTTGCCCTCCAGTGAGTGTGCTCACTTCTGTAGGCTCTGAGGAAGGTTGGGGCGAGGTAGCTCCAGGTCTGGCTACTCCGCCCTGCCCTGCATTGTGCTCGTAAGCCATTCGGGGTTTCAGAACTTGACTTTGGAAAGCTTCTAAATTTGTTCCTAGCAGGTTGATTTATTTTGTTGAGGTCAGATTAGAGCTAATGGCCCTAATGGTTTACAATGCTCCTAAATGGTTCTTAGCACTTAGGCAGGCTCGGATGGCCATTGTGGGCGGGTTTCCAAGTGTGGACGATATGATTCTTAGGATATGTGTGTGTGTGTGTGTGTGTGTGTGTGTGTGTGTATACACACACATATACTTGTTGAAGTTATTGTTAAGAGTCTAACTAATAATGCATGTGAGGTTAAAAGTTAACAGCAGAATTAGTCACTGTTAATATTAATCTTGTTTTGCTATCACATCCAGGGCATTTGTCCATATGGGTCTCACAGACTGTGACTGGGAACCCTGCCTGGAGCTGGTAGATGGTGGCTGCCCTGTGCCCTTTCCTTGGTAGTGTGCTGTTTGTGAGATGCAGTCATAGAGAGAAGCCTCTCATCTGCTGCAGCCATTCCTGGTTGCCAAACGATTCCTGTAAGAGCAGGCGCCAGGTTAGGATGATCCCTGTACCTCCCTCCCAGCCATGCTGTGGTACCTGAGTTCACAGTCAGGTCTTTGACAAAGAGATTGCAGTCTGCATAAAACTGGTTCCGAGTTCCTGATTTCAGTACGATTGGAAGTAGGTGAGGCAGAGCCAGGAGTCTACAAAGGAGTGCGTGTTTCTGCTTGTCTCCAAAATTAAACGGTGCATGTGTATGCACAGGCTCACTCTGTGGGCTGTGGCCTTCCGGGACTGCCGAGAGCAGCGAGAAGGTTGTGGGTGCTCTGCCTGAGCAGAGAGGGTTGGAGCCCTTTCTGTACTTTAATTGGGGAAAACAAACAAAAAGGATGAGGCCTCCCTGTCCTGCTGAGACTGATCATCTACCCCAAGAGTCATATTCCTCAAATGCAAAAGCGATGTCACAGGCCACATCCAGGCAGATCGCCTGCAGATCACACCAGGAGCATTGAGTAAGGGCAGACAGGCCTGTCTTTCAATGCCGGTGGAGTGGCTAGACTCTTGGAAACGTTCTTTTTTATTTCCTTTTGTGCTTTGCTGAGGTTTGTGGGGCTGAGGTTACCTACCACACTTCATCTTTGGCTGCCATGGCCCCCCTCAGCAGTCCGAAGAGCGCTGTGTTACCTGTGAGACACCTACTGTTGAGAAACACGTCCACATTCCAGTTCATCGTGACAGTGTGGGTTTACCTACTCTCCGTCTCAAAGCGGAGAGCTGAGTCTGTGGCAGGAAAGGAGTCAGTTCCCACTGAGCTGATGCCCTGGGTGTTGCAAAACTCCAGACCTGGGCAGTCCCTAGGGGAGGTGTGTGCTGGTAGCAGTGCTTTCAGGAGTGTTGGGTAGTGTTCGGTGAGCTCCACAGCCACCAAGTCCTCCAGAGAAGTTTTAATTACCAACCAAGGTGATGTGGTTTCTTCAATGTGTTATAACAAATGGCTGTCAGGCTGAGGAGCCCAGAGCAGCCCCTCTATCAGTCAGGCCCGGCGGCTTTCACATGGTAGGCTCTGAGGAGGAAATGAGTGTCTGGTGACTGCACTTCTCTTCCGTAGGCCAAGGGTTAGGTTAGCTCCCGCGCTTCACCCAGGGCCCACTGCGGCTGCTTTTCCTAACAGCCTCGGGAGTGGGGTCTGCATTTGGGTAGGGAGTGGGAGTTTGAGAGACTGGCTCAAATGAAAGACCTCGAGATGGCAAATCTTTGTTAGTTTTGTAAACAGCTTTAGGAAGCTCTAGGAGCATCTTGCAGGGACCCTGCAATTATCATAATAAACAGTTTTATCATCTTCTCGGCAATCAATATTGTGGCTTATGCTGCTTTAGTATCTCACTGATATTGATTATCTTAACAACCGTGCTGCGGTCAGCCTCCATTAACCCTTGCTCTGCCGGCACAGCCTGTGCCTTCCACTGTCGGAAAAGCTGCAAGTGCCGGAATTTGACAGCTGGCCAGCGAGGCAAAACCAGCTTTTATCTCAAAAGTGCCTGTGAGAAGGAAAGGTTCTAAACATCGGATCTGGAAGCTAATGCAACTCCGTAAAGGCATCTGTGTGTGGCCGTGTGGCTGCGTGTGCATGTGTACTCAGGAGATGCTATGTAAAGTACAGCACTGGGGGTCCAGTCAGGAATCTGACTGTTGAGAGAGATTCTGGTCATCCCAACTGTTCATCCCTGTGCCACTCGTCCTTTCCCGGGGACAGCTGACTGTGAGTGGAATCAGTGGTGGCCTGGGGCTGTGTGCAGCAGGCATCCCTGGCCGCCTCATTCGCTCATCTTATCCACCTTCTACTGTTAGAAACCACTTATCTGAGAACATTGCTTGCAGCATTCGGGTTCCCTGGACCATGAGCCTCTGCAGTGAAACAGTCCATCATCAGATGACAGAATGCTGGAGGTGGATTTTGGTGCCACCCGAGATTGTATCACCTCCGCTGGCTGTCCTGTCTCTGGTCTGGTTAATGTTTACAGTCTCCTCTCCTCCTGCCGGATTGAAGGTGGCCGGGGCTGTTTTCCTCAGCAGAAGAGCTAGAGTTCATTCCCCCCTGACTAAGCCAGGGACAGGGCTGGTCACATGGGGAGGGGGTTCAGTGATATTAAATGGCAGCTGTTTGTACGCAAGATCTTGCTAGTGGTGTTGTGCTGGTGGTGTAGTGTGTGTGTACTTTTTTAATTGATGTATTTTAAGTGAGAGATGCATGTGTATCTGTGTGTATTGTGTCTCTATCTGTATGGAACTGGGACTCAGGGCTCCACTGTGACAACAGAGGGTCCCCCGAGGAAACCACCGTAGAATGGACGATGTTTCCATTGGAAACAAATCAGTTTCTATGTTTGGTTTCATGTAGATATGTGGGTTTTGTCGGAGTCATGGTACACCTATGCTGGATATGTTTATATAGACATAGATCATGTATGTTTATGTTCATAGATACTAATGTACATATTAGTATGTATATATACTAATATATGCTAATATAGTGTGTATAAAATACAGAAAAAAGTGTTCCATTGAGCCCTCGAGATGAGCCTGCATACCATAGCACGAGTTAACCCCTTTGGCCCGTTGAAGGCTGACAGGGCTCTTCAGCATTGCCTACCCCACAACACAGGCTGCTCAACTTGAACGACATTGACCTACTGTATCTCAGGAGTGCATTTTTAATGTTTTAGGAGCACAAGTTTCATGGAGGATTCAAAGGAGGCCAGGCGGGAGTGGATTAGGGGAAAGGTGATTTGGGAGACATGATCAACTTCCTTGCTGTTGCCTGTGGCTCTCTTTTCCTTGCGGCTTTCCCAAGAGGAGCCCAGAGAGGGGGCCAGCTGGGTGTGATTAAGGTGATTAAGGGTCAAGGTTTGAGCTTGGGGAAGTGTAAGCAAGTGTAGGTAAAGGTGTTGCCCTTGGAAGGACTCATGCCCGAGTCAGTCAGAAGTCTGTGTAACAAGGATCAGGAAGTCAGGCCTCAGTCTGGACGGAGGACAGAAAGCTGCGGCTGTGAGTGACCTAGGCAGGTTCCAAGACGGGACTCCACTGTGGCAGCAGGGCACAGGCTTGCTGGGCAGGGTTTTCTAGGTCCAAGCCCACCCCCAGGCAGCGAAAAGACAGACCTCTAGGAGCAGGGGCGGGCATGGCCGTCCTATCAGGGACGGAGAGTTTGCACGAGCAATGGTACAAGCAGGTCTTCCCTTTGGATCCCGCCCTGTGAGGTCATCCTCTTTAAGTGGGGAGACCTAGGGGTCTTGATCACTGTTTTGGACCCGGTTACTTTTGCCCTTCATTCTTCTGCCCAGAATACCTTGGTCCACAAATGAGAAAGTCTCTTGAGTGTCAGTGTTCTTCCTGCAAATGTCACATAGGCTCAGATGGTCATCGGTGCTTATTGGGCTGTCTTTTCTGTGATGATGGGAACTAGGGCTCACGGGCTCCACCCTCCCAGCAGCAGACAGTCAGCCGAAGAAGCCACACGCGCACACAGAATAGGCCATATTCCTGAAGGGAACTATCTGGCTTTTGTTTGGTTTTGATATAGATGTGTACTTTCGGTTGTGGTCTGGTTATACTGTGACTCTTTAGGTTACCCTTTGCCTCTAACCTTAGCCCTTAACCAAAGCAGCTCCTCATTCATGAGGAGCTTTGAAGTGTCCATAGCTTACCTCTCATCCTGCAGACAGAGTGAGGGTGGGGGTGAGGGCGGGGGCGAGGGGTGGGGGCGCGGTGAGCAGAGTGGTCTGCTTCTGGCAGTGGTGCTGCCTGTTGAGCAAAGGTGACCAGGAAGGAGCTGCACTGGTGTTTTCCTGAACTGCCCTCCAGCTTCTGTTCATTGGAGATCATGTTGCTCTGGCTGGCCTTGAACTCAGAGATCCACCTACCTCTACCTCCCCAGTACACTGGGATTTAAGTTGTGGACCCCATGCTCAATATCTACTCTTTCTCCCTCCCTCCCTAGACTTATTTCATGTATACTAGAGTTTTGTGGGTATGCATGCATGTGTATACCACATACATATGCCTGCCGAGGCCAGGAGAGGGCTTAGGATTCCACAGAACTAGAGTTATGGACAGTTGTAGGCTGCCATGTACATGCTGGGAATTGAACCCTGGTCCTCTACAAAAGAATCAATTGCTCTTAACCACTGAGCCATCTCTCTAGTCCTGACCCCCCCTTTTTTGGCGGGCGGGTCGGGGGGAGAGAATGTCATGTATTCCTGGCTGGCCTTGAACTCACTGTATTCCTGAGGATGACCTGGAACTCCTGATCCTCTTGCCTCTACTTCTGTTGTCCTGAGATTAGGCATGCACACCATCCCTGGTCAAGTTCAGGGCCTCATGTGCGAGACAAGTGCCTTAGAACTGAGCTACATTCTCAGCTTGTCTTCCAGGCGTCTTATCTCTGTGATCTGTGTATAAATCTACAACTTAGTATTCTCCCGTCAGGGTTCTTGTGTACAGGGGAAGACTCAGTATCTGGTGTTAGGGTTAAGTATCCGTCCTCCGAATTCCAGAGACCACAGTTGTTTTAGATTTTGAGGCCTTTACGTAAACATCACGAAATACCTTGGAGATGGGACCCGAATCTAAAATCAAATATTTATTGTTTTTCATGCACCCAACACACACGTATCTTAAAGGTAATTTTATATAGTTTAATAATTTTATATCATGGAATAGAATTTTCTGTCTGTGGCATGTCATGGTTATGCTCAAGAGTTCCGTATTTTGGATTTTTTGAATTAGGGAGTCTCCTTAGAGAGTACAACTCTCGCAAGTTGTAGTCTGTGGAATGTGTTTTGAGTCTCTGATACACTTGTGCTTTTTCTGTAAGTTGTGGACACGGATGGGACACTGTCCTTTGTTCTTGGGGAGGCTGGTGTTGCTTGTGACTGTGGGATTGCTTCAGTGGTGTTAAATCCCACTGCAAAGGTATTTCCCAGAGCCCCACAGCATGATGGGGACTGTACTGAAGTTGGAGGGGAGGGCTGCTGATGTGGGGTGTGTGTGCATGTGTGAAGCTGGGTCATCTAACTGCAATGTGACCAAAACTGCCCAATGAGTGGCTTAGTTCAGTGTGCAGAGCAGCCAGGGGACTGAGGGAAGACAGTGAGCACCAGGACAGCAGCGATGGACGTCACCGTCTTCAAGTCCCTGGACGGTGTGTGTGCATATAACTTTACAGGCACACACCCCCCCTCCTGAGGCTTGAACACAGGGCCTTGTGCATGCTAGACAAGCACTTTTCTAGTGAGCTACTGCCCTGGTTGACTTTCTATTGCTGCTATAAACACCATGACCAAAAGCAGCTTGGGGTGAGGTGGGGTTTATCTGGCTTACGGGTTACCGTCCACCAGAGGAATGCTGTTTATTGGCTTGCTCTCCCTAGCATTCTGTTTGCTTTGTTATACAATTCAGGACCACCTGCCCCGGGCCGGCACCACCCACAGGGGACTGGCCCCTCCCACATCAATCATTTATCAAGAGAACAGACTTGCCTGCAGGTCACCTAGTCCGAGGAGGCAATTCCTTGTTGAAGCTTCTTCTCAGGTGATAGTCCCAAAACAACAGCAAACTGGCACAGCTGTGTTCTCAGCCAAATGTATACTTAATTTTAAAGTTAGATTTATTTTTTTATACTCGAGTGAGTGTTTTTCTGCATGTATGTGTGTGTAACACACATGTGCTTGGTGCTGGTAGAGGCCAGAAAAAGGCACTGGAGTAAATGGTTGAGTCACCATGTGGGTGCTGGGAATCGAACCTGGGTGCTGTGTGAGAGCAGCAGGTGCTGAACCCCCCACCTCCACCCCAGCGTACCTTTTAACTCTTTAAACCATGACTGGAGACATCTTTGTACCTTATTCATAGATCCCTGTCCCCCTCCCTCCGTTTGGTCGTCCTCAGCCTTGGACTTCAAGCTGCAAATCAAGGCTTGCGTGAGTGCTACGACATTCTGTACAAGGCTCGCTTTTGCTCACTGATGGCGGTGACAGGTATGGAGCCTGGGCGCAATAATCAATGCTTTCCTTTATTCTTCGGACATAAGCATTGTGGTGGTGTTCTAGTACCTTCTAAAGTGAGGTCAGTAGATAGTGGTTTTTGAAAATGAGCTTTAGGCCTTAGAGATAGCTGGGACTGAAGGGAGTTTCTTAGGCACTTTGGAAAAGGCTTTGGCTTGCCTTGAACTTGCCAACTCAAGGCTGTAGCGTGGTTCTGGCAGTGTTGTATCTCAGGAGGTGTGTCTGATCGTGTAGCTAAGGGAAAACACACAGTATAAACATAGAATAAGAAGCAAACCTTCCTGTAACTCATCTATCACCTGGACTCAGCAGTTAACTTTTCCCCGGACCCATTTAGCTTTCTTTTGTTCTTTCCTGAAATATGTTGAAGCCAAGCCAAAGTTATCACAATGCTTCATCATGGTAAGTAATCATTATTCTTGAACAAAGTTGACCTACCTTCCTGCCTTTCTTTCTGGGCTGGAGATTGAACCCAAGGCATTTTGCATGCTAGGCTTGGTCTCACCATTGAATTACACCCCAGCCCTGAGACAATCTTAGGCCCCTTCCTGCTCCCCCTCGGTGCTGAGGACTGAATTCAGAGCCTGAACCAAACTTAGGACCAAACCAAAATGTGATGTAGACTTGTCTGAACACCTTCAGTTCAGCTTTTTATAAGAGGCTGGTCGGTGAGCATTGCCAGTCACATGGAGTCTACATAGTGCATTTAGTTTTGCTTCTTAGGTCACTCCTAAGCTGGAACAGTTTTTCTGCCTTTTACCTCCAACCTCCATTTGAGCAACCTTTGAACTCTCCTGCCTGTGGATTTTGAAGAGGAATGGGGAGTAGGTGTATGTGTGAGAGACCACTGTTAGCATGGTTTGAGTAGCCCAGGCCCTCATCTTCCTCTCTCTAACACTGACCGGGTGTCTGACCCTTGGCAAACCACCAACACCCTCTGGGGTCATTATTCTTGTCTGTCATTACCTCCCCAAAGAGCTCCAGGAGGCTCCTTGCAGACACTCTGACCTCTACATGCTTGTCCCAGACCCATCGCCTTGCTCCTCCCTTCGTAGATACCGTGAATGGTGCACAAATGAGCTTGAATGCCAGGGAGCCAACTTCATGGCCCGATGTATAGGTCACTAGTCAATGCATTTTAACCTTTAATTTAACCTAAATTTCTCTACTATTGTTTTGTCTTCTCTTGCTCTGGCTAGATTTATGTCCTGGTGATGTTGTATATTCTCGTAGGCAACACCAATAGGTATCTGTGTGCTGATTATTCTTATTTCCAATACAGCCCGTTCAGGCCCAGTCTGTGACTTACGGGTACTCTGCTTCTTGAGCCGTAGAAGGCTGGGGATGTAGCTCAGTGGTAGATAGGGTGCTTGTCTCTAAATGTAGGGCCCTGAGTTTGAGACCCAGTAGGGCAAAAACTAGGAAAACCTCAGCCGTGGGCTGGGTGGTCAGTCGGAGTTCATCATATTCCCTTTAGTTATTCACCTAACATCTTCTATTTGATGGTGGTTTTGATGCAGTGTTGCTTTTGTACCAATGGTCCCCGTCTTTGACACACAGTGGCCGTGGTGGTCTGCGGAGACGCACCTAGCGGTGTCTGTTGTGGAACTTGTCTTTTCGAATAGTCTCACTGTCTTTTCTCTAGGCCTTTGGTGAGTGAAATAATACTTGCTGGACAAACAGTTGAGGGGATTTTAACTGCTAAAACAGTAGCCATTCCATACATTCCGTAGAGAAGGTCACCTGTGGTTCCAGTCTGGGACACAGGCGTGCTGGTGCCAGGGCTGGTGTAGGTGGATGGATCAGAACCTATCATCTTCCACCCTGGACCAAAGGAGGCTGGTCCATCAGGTGTACTCCATCCTCTTCCAATTTCCTAGCGTGAGCTCTTGTGCACCCTCAGCCCTCCTTCGCTGCTTGGGAGAGCTGGCTTGATGCTCTGGAAGGCCCTGGTGTCAATCGGCTCTCTTCCATCCTTTCCTGGACCTCCGCTGCCTCTTGACTCTGGGGACAGAGACAGCGTTCACCACAGAGGAGGATCTAGTACAGTGCCTGGCACTCAGTAGGCACTCAATAAATGGTAGGTGCCTTGAGGGTCATCTCTGTGAGTGGCTGAGCCTGTGATTGTAGCTGGTCTTGTTATGACTTCCTTTCTTGTTTGTTGACATTTGGGAAGGGATCCCTAAATCTGGGGGTTTGTGAAGCTGTGGGACTGGCATAAAGGATCCCATTCTGGGTCACTGAAAGTGTTGTGTGTAACCAGAAGAAGTTTTAAGTGCCTGTTAATTCAAGAAGTCCTATTGATGTGCCGCCCCGCCCCCCCCCCCCGCCAACTGGCAGCCGCGTGTCATGGTTAATCTGAGGAGAGTGTTTCCGAGCTGCTGCTGCTCAGGGAGTCTTGGTCCAGTGGAAGACAGGACCTCGGGGTGGGGGTGGGGGTGGGGTCCTGGGTGTGGCTAGAAACTCGAGGCCCATGGCTCCTGAGTTTTCTTCTAATGGAATTTCCCATCACTTACTGCCCTGCTGATTTCTGATCAATGAAAATGAAATTGCATCACCTCCTCAGAGGCTCCATGTACGCCTGCTGCTTCCAGCTGTGTCAGTTCCGGTAAAATAATCTCATCAGGCGTGCGAGAGGGTAATAGGGAATAAAAATAAAAACCCACAATTAGCAAGAGGCCTTGCAGCTGAGTAACACTTACCGTCCCAGAGGCAGAAGGGGCTGGGAAGTGGAAGGCTCAGGAAAGGGTCCCTTGGGGGAGGGGAGGAAAGGGAAGAAAAAGAGAAAGAAAATCCTGCCTCACCCAACATGTGGATAGTTCAGGTTTGTGTCAGACCTTTGGCTGCTCAGATTCTGGGGTTCTGGGTCAAGTTACGCTGTGATGAGCCTTTCTTTCTCTTGTATCTCCTGCAAACGGACACCAAGTAATTCCCAGGATCCCAGAAATTCTAGCTTGTCTCGCTCACCGGTGTGGGGGGCCCCCTACCCCACTGTCTGTGACAGGGAATCCGACGGACCAGAGCGGGACAACTTTTATCCATGGCTGATGGGTAGACTTCCCAGAGGTGGCTCACTTCTGTTCTCTTCTATTCCCTGGAACTCGTAGTAGTGTGTGTTAGGAGCATGAGGAGCTATGAAGGGGCACTTGGCTACATGAGAGCTGGGCCAGGCTACCTCTTACAGAGCGCAGTGGCTGTATGTGTACAGCTATGCCAGTGGATAAGACCTGGGGAGGTTGTCCACTATGTCCGGAATTGTCCGGAATATTCTGTGTGGCGGCTGAAGTCACAAGGCCCAGCCTGAGGAAGAGCCAAGGCTGGAGGAACCAGTATGGGAATACAAAGGGCAAATGAGGATATAGAAACCTGTCGGGCCACCTTAGGGAGCCAGTGGAAATGCAACGGTACCCTTTGTCAACGTGACTTATCGGAGACAGAAGAGATGCCAGTGCACCCTCGCCGGCGTTCCTGGCAGTTCTCACCGGTATGTGTGGGACAGCACGGTCTTCTCTCTGGGCAGGAAAGCTCTTGAGAAACGTCTCAAGCATTTTACGGCTTCTTTCTCGGATGAACCACATGTAGACTGAGGGTGAGAACTTCGGAGGGTCTGACGGGGCGATGAGCTCAAGTCTCAGGCCTTGGTGTTTTTAGCGTCGCAGGGCTGAGGGCAGCTGCTCAGTCCGCTGCACCATATGCTGTAAATAACTCAGAATTTTTTTTCTTTTAATACTTTATTTATTTTTATTTTATGTACACTGGTGTTTTATCTGTGTATATGTCTATATGAGGCGTGTCAGATCCCCTGGAAGAGGAGTTACAGACAGTTGTGAGTGGCCGTGTGGGTGCTGGGAATTGAACTCGGGTCCTCCGGGAGAGCAGCTAGTGCTCTTAACTGCTGAGCCATCTCTCCAGCCCTAACTCAGATTTTTTAAGCCCAGGGGACACCAGGTCACCCTCTACATCTGGGCTCATGCGTGCCTCGGGCAGTTCTGACATCAGAGTAGGAGGCTCTGGGAGGGGTGAGTGGTAAGTGTGCTCTGTGGTGGATCCCAGCAGCTGTTTGATGACCAATCCACTTGTACAGCGCATGCTCACACTCCAGTGAGAGCCGCCAGTGGGAGCCTGCCTCAATAGGAAGGGTGCTGTGTGTAGTGGGCACTCAGTGAATGAATGGATGAAAGCCGCTAGAGTGGCCAGTGCTGTTTTGCATCAGTATTATGCTCAGTAGCTTCAAACTAAAGGCCAACAGGGCCAGAAACCCAGTGTTGTCTGTGCGGTTGGGCCTGTTACTCAGCCTTATGAGGGCTTAATGTGAAAGTCTTTTGGAACTATAGAATTTCTGAAATTTTCCCTCTTGGCCCCTTCCAAGATTAAAGTGTCTGACAGGACATTCTGGTGCAGCGTTCAGAGCTCCGGGGTGAGAGGCTGTGAGGAGCAGTTCCACAGGGAGCTGCCGTCCTCTGTCACACAGCACACGGTTTTCATGTGTTCGAAGAGATGTTTCTCCTCTTCTCCTGGACACTTAGCATGGCGTCTTGATCTACATTGATCACACTTGATGGCTCAAACTGGCAATTTCTCCCCCGGGACCAGACCTAACCAGGGTGTTCAGGAAGCCATTAAGGAAAAATATGTAACCACACACATTCCCAAACTCAATTGTCTGTTCTTAGGAGCGCTCAGATGAGAGACTTTCAGACATAATTAATCCAAGTACTGTTTAGTGTGGCCCTGGTGATTCTTCACAGCAGCTTTCTGGCCCCGAGGCAGGGCCAGGAGCAGAAGGAGAGGACAGACCTTCTGGGCCATCTCTGCTAGCTTCGTGAGGTCGCTGATGTTACTTGTAGTTGCTTGCTTGGCGGGGAGGGTTGTTTCCCAGTGGGGTAAGAAGAAATCTCCCCATGTTGTTTTTCTAGTTACCAGTCTGCTCTTTGAAGAAGCCCGTGGGAAATAGGTCTCAGTACGTTTTTCTTAACCACAGGAGCAGCATAAGCAGTGGGCTTTGGTGTTGGCCAGTGGGATGGGGAAGAGGCAGCGGAGTCACAGCACCTATACACCCCTCTCCCTGCTGTTGGGCTTTTCATCCTTGGAATTTGGAGTCTCCCAGTCATGCTCAGGAAGAGAGTGGGCCTCCTTCCATCTGTCTCAGTCCTCAGGGCCTAGCAGCGGTGCCTGTAGCTCTTTCTATTGGCGGTAAGGAAGAAAACTGAAAATGGAAATGAGCCCCTGTCCCCAGCCCAGTATGGATTTGAGCTGTCCAGAATCATCCATTGGGGACAGCGAGTCATTTGGCAGCGATTTCTGTGATGTGGTGTTTGTCACGGTCGTGCTCTTTGGTCAAGAAGTCAAGGGAATCTTCATACGTACCACCTGAAAGGGTCTGTGCAGACGGCCAGGGAGCATGGCTGCGTGGCGAGAGGCTGTGTGTAAGCTTGCATGTGGCTTCATGTGTGTTGCCCACTAATGGGTCTTCAAAGGGTAGCCCTTGTTTATTTTGTCCTGGCGCCAGCTTCTGAGCCTTACGCCTAAGCTCCTGATGGTGAGCACTCTGTGTGGCCCTCTCCTCATCCAGAGGGGAAACGGGGCTTCTATTTTCAGAAGTCATTTGGAGGTGGTTGCTGAAGGAGGGTGACTTTCCTTTATCCAGGCCCACCCTTCCTGCCTTCCTGCCACTCTTCTCTGGCTTCCCGTGATCTGCGACAACTGGTTGGCTGACTTACTCGGGGGACGGATTCCCTTAAGTACTGGACATGGCTGCTCAGGACCACAGGGCCAAAGAGAAGCCTCTGGTAGCGTGCTGTTTGTTATTTCATGAATCAGACATACATCAAAGAAAACTGAAGGGCCTGCCTCTAGCTGCAGCTGAACTGCAGTGTAAACAGAAAGGCTGCCCACGCTGGGTTGTCTGACATCCGCACAGCCTTGGACTCGAGCAGTTACTTCTGCTATTTAGAGGGTTGTTCTGACGATTAGGAAGAATACACAGTGGTTCAGGGACTCTTGTGAGCTCCCCTTTCTGTTTTGCTAGTGAACTTGGCTTTGATAACTTGTTCTACCAGACAGAAACCATAGTTCACTCTCATATGAGCTGTGCTTGGTAGGCTTCTTCCCCCGAACAATTGTACTTAGGGATTTGCTTGGCTTCTTAGATTTCTGTTGACATTAGGCCTTTAGTAACGTCTGAATGAAAAATAATCTGTCACCAAAATCTACAAAGTATTGAGATAATCAGAGAAACTTTTCATGAATTATTATTATTATTAAATACTATTAGATCTTTTGCGATATGGATGAGTATAATGTATATGAGACTCACACATGCCCACTATGTGATTTAAGGTCACAGTAGATGAAGTGTACAGTTTACATCGTACACTACGTGCTTGGTTCGCTCAGGGATTAGCTGCGATACAGCTGACCCCTTTGCAGCTTACAGTCAGCTGTAGAGCGGAGAGCAGCCAAGGTGAGGCGGCAGAGGTAACGTTAGCGGACACTGACTGGTGCGGATGGCTTCGGGAACCTGGAGAGGAGCGCGTTCTGCGGGTCCCAGTGCTTGCACAGGGTTTTATCGCCTACCTGAGACTTGAACTTGAGTCTCTTAAAGGATCTCTCAGGTCCAGATAAATTTTGAGGAAAGCTTGCATCTTCAGGCACAGAGGTGAGAAGGTGTAAGAGTAGAGAGCTGAGACAAGACCCTCTTTGGAAGCAAGCACAGCGGGTGAGTTAAAGGCCTATCTGTCCCTCCTTAGCCGGGGTTTCTTTTGTCATTTCAACTCCCCGAGACCAGGGGTAGTAGCCTGGAAACCTTAAATAGAAAATTCCAGAAATAAACAGTATAGGTTTTACACTATGTGCTAATCCAACCAGGGTGACAAACTCCCTTCCCATCTTGGTCCATTCATTCTGAGTCATGAGCCATCGCTGTAGAGCAGTGGTTCTCAATCTTCCTAATGCTGTGACCCTTTAATACAGCTCCTCATGTTGTGGTGACCCCAACCATAACATTATTTCCGTTACTACCTCATAACTATGATCTTGCTGCTGTTCTGAGTTGTAATGTGAATAACTGATGTGCAGATGGTCTTAGGCAAGCCCTGTGGAAGGGCGGTTTGGATCCCCAAAGGCCGTGACCCACAGGTCGGGAACTGCTTGGTCTGCTGAACATTTATTTATGTTCGTCACTTGCTGGTCTTCTCACCTCATGATCATCGTGATGTTGAGGGTGCTCGTGTTCAGGTAACCCTCATTTCATTTAGCGATGGCCACAGAGTAAGAATACCAACGCTCACAATTCAGATATACCAGAGAGGCTCCAAAGTGTGCTGAGGCTGCTCAGATCTATGGCAAAAGCCAACTTCCTCTCATGAAGGTTCTGCTGTTACACCTCTTACTGCAAAGATTATCACCACCATGGTTGGTGTTGTACTAAGATGGAGAACTCATTAAATTAAATTTGGTCCTATTCTCCGTGTGAGATATCTATCCTGTTGTGGGAGCGTGAGACTGAAGCGGATATTGCAGTAATGAGAGGGTGGACCCCAGAGTATGCAGAGCCAGTGTGGAGAGTTTAAGACTGGATCGTTTCGGAGGGAAAGCGTAAACTGGCTTTCCTGTTTTCTACAATCAAAGATGGGACCCAAAGTTCCTTCCAGAGAGACCAGGGCAGACAGCGAGGGGCAGCTCCCTTTGGCCGCGCTCTGCCAGGCCAGGTTGTGAGTGATGGAGGGCTAGCCACTTAGAGACATCTTGTGGTCTGCTCAAAGCACAAGGCTGCGTATTCAAGCCATAAGTCCGGAATGGAAATCTTTGTTTTGGGAGTCATCTTGTAATTTCAGTAATTGAAACCACAGAAGTAGTTAAGGTAGTTGATGTTCACAGATAAGAGCAGAGAGCCACGGGGAAAGAGTACCACGATGCTTAGATACCAGGGGAGAGCCAGGAGGAGGGATTCTGCGGGTTGCAGTCTTAGTGAATTTTATTGAAAAGTGTAAGTCCCAGAGAGCTTAGACTTGGGAAGAGGGCAGGTGATGTGGCGATCAGAGAGGGAGGAGAGCCGGAAAGTATGTCAGAGAAGGGCAGCGGGGTGACGTAAGGGAGCGGGCCTCAGTGCAGGGCGATGGCGAGAGGCACGGAAAAGAGTAAATGCCATTGGGCAAGGCTGGCATGGGTGGCCTGGGATGGAGAGGTGGGATCCTGGAGACAGGCGTCTCCTAGCTTACCTGAAGGCACTTGGCCCTCACCGGCAGAGCACCTGATTTTATTTTTTTAATTTGGGGGTGGGGCCTGACGTCTCTCCAATCTCACCAAGTCCCACGGTGGTTCTGCTACCCCGCGGTCTGGTGTGGTAGCCTCTGTAGTCACTTAAGGGAGAAGGAACTCACCAGGGAAGAGGCAGACAGCCTTTGAGGAAGTGGGGAGCACCCACTGTTGGTGCTGTGACCCAAAGAGGGACAGGAGCGCTGCCTGAGCCCAGCCGCACTGTGAGTAGGTGGGACTCTAGTCCAGCTGCTGCTGGGACGCTGCACTCTGGCACAGTCTGGTGGGAGGGATTGCCAGTAAAGTCCTGTGAAGCCCTTGGATTAGCCACATGGGCAAAGGACAACCGCCCCTGCCGCAGAAATAGCGTGCACTTCACAGACAGCTGCAGATGCCGCCAGCCTCACCAGAAAACGGTGTAGGTGGAAATGTAGTTTCTGACCTGCCATGTCAGCATTTTTTCTTTTTCTCTCAAGAAAGTAGTATCACCATTGATAGTGCAGGGGATTGATGCACATGGACCACTGCTAGCGGGGCTTGAGAGCTTCCTTAGAGGACAGGTTGGCACATGTCAGTGTCTTGAATGTTCCTCTTTTGAGCCAGCAGTTCTCCTGCTTAGAAATGTATGGCAAGAAAACAGAGGCAGAATACCATGGTGAGAGCTAGGGTTCATAGTAAGAGAGGCTACCATGGCTCCAGAGGCTGACTTTACAGCTTGTGTTCAGCCTCGTAAGTCTCTCTGTCCTCATCTGTAAAATGGGTTCTTGCAAGGACCTAGAAATGACGTATTCAGAACAGGTGCTTAGACCACGCCTGGCCCTACTGGGTGAACTCAGTACCGCAGCTACTCATGTTTATTGTTTTGTTTTCCTTAGGCGTACACAGATTCCCGGGCATTTGTGACAGACTCAACAGTGAGATGTTGGGAACTGCGCTGTATCTGTAGGGTGCAGCGTCTCGGGAGCTGTTAGTGCTAACTTATAAAGAACATTTGATGTCATGGGAAAACTGCATGCTAAATTAAGAAAAATCCTTCCCCTTATAAGGAGCAGGGCATCCGAGGTTGATAAAGAAATCCCGTAACTATAGATACACAGGGAGGGAGCCTGAGAACCGCCTGCCTCTCCGTGCTCTTGCGTCCTCTGACTGGTGGAATTCAAGCAGAGTCTCTTCGTGGATATCTGCTTCTTGACTTTTTTTTTTTTTTTTTTTTTTTTTTTTGGTAATGAACTCATACTACTTTAATCAGGAGAAGTTATTTAAAATAAATTTAACATCATGAGATACCAGATTGAAGCTCTAATGGGCCAGATGGCTGTTTAGACATCGCCTCTTTGCTCGCTCTCTGCAGCCCCAGCAGCAAGAGGGAAGAAACCAGAAATGGAGTCTTTTGAGGAGGACTTGGAAGAGATGGAAAAGCTCTGGATGCTATCAAAGGCAGCATTTAAGCACTGGTTTCAGTTTGCCTGGGGGGATTTAAGTGGAAAGGTAGATGCCCAGGGATGGGTGAGGATGGGGACATGTGGCCGTGCACCCGTGGGGTAGAGGGCTGGCTGACGCACACGGGAGATGAAGCTCCATTGGCTGGTGAAAAGAAGGCCTCAGATCTCGAGGTGGACAGTGTGTGCTCATTGCTTCGTGGTGATTAACTCCCCATCAGGAGCACGTAGAGGCCAGAGGTGGTCAGAGGATATGAGGGAAAGGATATGGGTGGCCGAGGGAGTTAGTTCTTTCGTGATTACAGGCAGATATTGAATGGAGGCCTAAATCCCAAGACCATATTTAGAGTTCCATAGGGTAGAAATAATAACTGGCTCGTCTTTTAAAAAAGCTGCAAACACAGTAAACACCATCACCGTCACTAATATTGTCTCATATTGGTGAAGTTCTCTGGAGTATCCACACAGACTGGGTTCTGAGATCTGGCTCTGTCTCAGATCTCATGATTGCTCCCCAGCCACGCCCCACCCCCACCCTACAGTGACCAGAACATCGTGGTGGCTGTGTGTTCCCTGCAGAAGGGACTGAGCCAGCACTTTCCACTTCCTGGTTGATTTATGTCCACGCTGCAAATAGCATGGGTGTGCTTATTAGCAAACGTGGATTCCGAGGCCTGGCATATATTCTGGTCCCTCTGGCAGTGGGCATCTGCACCTTGAAGGACCCGTGTCACCTGGCCACAGCTACAGGCTCCTTCTCAAGGCTGCTGTGAACTCACTGCAAAGCCCACAAATCTCACCCGTGTATGGTTTAGCGCTTACTGACTTCCATGCCAGTAAACAAACGCTGTCACTGTATAAAGCACAGGGTGGAACCGCGTGGCTCTTTACCAGGTTCCAAGGTAGACAGACCCGAGCACTGCTTTTTTTGCCCCTTGAATGAGATTTGCTAGTGTATTGTTTTAGATTTATTTTTATTTTCAACTATGTGTATGTGTCTGTGTGTAGGGTGTGTTCCCCGAGCACAGGTGTGTGGGGCGTGTTCCCCGAGCACAGGTGTGTGGGGCGTGTTCCCCGAGCACATGTGTGTGGGGTGTGTTCCCCGAGTACAGACAGGTGTGTGGGGTGTGTTCCCCGAGCACATGTGTGTAGGGTGTGTTCCCCGAGTACAGACAGGTGTGTGGGGCGTGTTCCCCGAGCACAGGTGTGTGGGGCGTGTTCCCCGAGCACGGGTGTCTGAAGAGGCCAGAGGCATCACATTACCCTGGAGCTGGACTCATAGGCTGCTCACAGCTGCCCAGTGTAGGGGCTGGGAATCAAATTTAGGTTCTCTGTAAGAGTATCCGATCCTCTCCTTTGCTTGGTGTGTCTGTCTGTCTGTCTCTCCTCCTCCCTCCCTCCCTCTGCCCCTCCCTCTTTGTTCCCCTCTGAGGTGGGATTAGTAAGTGTTGATTCGTTGCGCATTTTTTCATTGTACTCTGTTTCAGTCTGGACTAGGTAGCACTTAACTGTAGGTTACCAGCACCCTTTGATGGGGCTCATCTTAATATATAAATATATTTTAAACTGCTTTTCACTAGGTAGGAAATGTAGCCAAAGTTGTGATCTATTATGGGTTTTTCGAGCGTTATGTTATATGAAATTCTATCCAAGTTAAAATGGCCTATTGATCTGTCTTTTCAACCAGAGAACTCTACCCAAAGCCTCCGCTGCAGGAAGGGAAGACTGGTGTTCTGTCCTTCCCACACTTCCCTGCCCAGCTTGGCAGCCTCTGCCCTCTCAAAAGCTGTGCCAGGAAGGAATTTCCCATAAAGATAAGGACCTGCACATCCGGCAGGTTGGTGGTGCCTGTATATTTCTGGAGAGTTTTATTCTGGGCAGTTCTGTTTTCTGTTGACGTGATTGCAGCTGTACAAGAAAGTTTTAAATACAGAACAAATAATTCTCATCCTTGGGCAAGAGACATGGCTCAGCAGTTAAGAGCACTGGTTGCTCTTCCAGAGGACCCCAGTTCAATTCCCAGCACCCACATGGCAGCTCACAACTGTCTGTAACTCCCATCCAGGGATCTGATGCCCTCACACAGACATACATGCAGGCAAACACTAATGCACATAAAATAATGAATCATTTAAAAAAAAGAATTCCCATCCTCTTCACCCATAGTCATTTCACCCATGTTTTTATATGTGTATGTGCATACACACACCACATACACATTTGCACATACCTGTGTATGTATGCATACATGTGCATACACACACCACATATACATTTGCACATACATGTGTATATATGTATACGTGTGTGCATACATACCACATATACATTTGCATATACATGTGTACGTATGCATACATGTGAATATACATACCACATACACATTTGCACATACATGTGTATGTATGCTTGTATGTGTGTATACATACCACATATACATGTACATATATACACCACATATCTGCACATATATGTGTATGTATGCATACATGTGCATATACACATTTGCACGTTTCTTATTAAGACTTTTTGAAGACAGTAAGACAGAGTTACTATATAGCCCACATTGGCCTCAAACGTACTTTGCAGGGTCCCCTGCCTTTGCCTCCTCAGTGCTGGGATTAGAGGTGTCCTGCCATCCCTAACCTTACGCAGTGCCCCCTTGTATCTTCTAACCGACTTTATCCTGTGTAACCTGCCAGGTGTGGTCTTCTGTTAGCCCACCCACAGGCCGCATTCAGATTTTGCCAAGTACAGAGGTTGTTACGTTTGTCTGTAACATCTAGTTACAGTTTTCCCTTGTGTCCTTCTGTTATGGTGTTGATGTTTCTGAAGAACGTAGGATGGATTGTAGACGCCCCTCAGTCTGGGTTTGTCTTATGCTCCTTGTTGGTCAGATTCAGGCTTGATGTTCTTGGCAGGGAGCGGAGTGTACAATATTCTCGCAGATCCCACCCAGAATCACACCATGTCCATCCCATGTGTCACTTGATTGAGCTGGTCTCGGCCAGGCCTCCCATCGTAAGGCCTGTTTTCTTACTGTTTTCTCTCTGTCATAGGAAGAGTTTGTGAGGGAGACTCACTGTGAGTATCCACTGATGCTGTCCTGCGCAGATTATTGGGAGGGTGACGGCTAGCGGAGGACGGTTTCTGACTTGGTAGTTTTTCTGGTGTGTGTACTTATTCCTTAGGCTTCTACCCTAAGGAAGGACTTTGTTCTCACATTTGTCTGTTTTTCCTTTGTAAGAGCATGGAGTTGCAAATCGTTATTTTACGCACCAGGTGTTAGTCCTTTGCTCTTACTTGGTTTTCTTGCTCCAGCCATCCCAGGTGTGGTTGACAGGCGTCCTTTCCTGCTTACTCCCCTGTCCTTCTGAGACATCAGCTCAGTGTGCTCTTGAATGAAAGATGCTCCAGGCTCACCTTGCATCCTTCCTGCCTCAGCCTAAGATCAGGCCACTTATGCAAACACCGCTCCAGTTTGGTTGGCTTGGCGTCTCCTAAGCCAGTGGTTCTCAGCCTTCCTGCCGCTGCGGCCCTTCAGCACAGCTCCTCATGCTCTGCTGACCCCCGTGGAAGGGTTGTTTGACCCCCAAAAGGTCGCGACCCACGAGGTTGAGAACCACTGCTTTAAACTGTAAAGTGGGATGGGAGTTGGTGTGTTCGTGGGTCACCCTTCAGTCTCTCAGAGTGTTATAATTTCTCTCAGGACCTTAGTTTTTTCACCGTCATTTCATTAATCAGCTCTCACACGGTGGTCGCTGAGGGTACAGAGGTGAGGCACTCACGGATCCTGATCTCGTGGCTTTCGTAGCTGCGACAGATCCGTCAACAGAGAGCCACTCACAGCATCCGGGTGACCATGTGTGGGCTCATCTTCAGACTTACCTTGTTAGTTTGGGTCTCTTGATTGGTTAAAGCCCTGCCAACCCAATTCTGCCATTGCAGAACTGTTAGTTTTTCTCGTTAACTTCCTGTGCCCTGCATGGTGGTATGTGTCTTCTTGGTATCATCCCCCAAGTTCTTGTTTTAAATGAGCGTCATAGAGACAAGACAGTGTCCTTGGGCAGGCCAGTGATAGATCCCGCGCTTCCGTGTTGACTTGAAGTGACGGTGTCCACCTGCAGCAGAATCGTGCAGACTCTAGCGTCCAAGAGATCCTGTTCTTGACATGGGAGACTTTGGGACACCTTGTTCATTTCTCAGGCCACCCAGTCTTTGTTGGGTTTATTTGACGTGTGCGTTCTCACTGGCCGATTGCTGAGGGTCGTCCCCTGAATCTGTTTCAACCTAGGGAGAATTTGCAACACAGAGCCGCAGGCTGCTCTTTTAGCTTTGGTGTTCATCACCTTATCCAAAAATAACGTGCGCACACATGCTCTTCTGGTCCGGCTTTATGTGACTTTGGAGGGCATTGTATTACATGCACCGTGCTTATTGTGGTCGCTCCTCTGGAGAACGTCAGCGGTCCCTAGCATCTGTCGCATAGTAGGTCCACAGTAAGTAGCGAATGACTAGATAAATGCTTGTTCAGGCCCGTGGCTTCCACACTGTGCCTTCTTCCCCTTTTCAGGTTTATTACCACTGCGTGTATACGGTGCGCGTGCGCGTGTGAGGCAGGCGTGTGTGGCGGTGACGTGGCATGGTTTGGCACACGCGTAGAGGTCCAAGGGTAACTTAGGGGTTGGCTTTGTCCCTGGCTTCTGCGGAGTGAACAGCAAGCGCTTTTACCCACGGAGCTGTCCCTCTGGCCCCCGCACGGTTTTGTTTTATTTGTTTTGTGTTTCTGTGTGCGTGAGGTGCCGGGTCTCTTGGAGCTGCCCGGCGTACGGGTACTGGGAGCCCAACTCGGCTCCTACACCAGAGCAGGAGCTTTCTTAACCATAGAGCCATCTTGTCAGCCCCGCTGCGTCCCTTCTAAAACAACAGCAGCAACAAAACAACAAAGAGAAAGGAAAAACATAAGGGGTCAGGACATCGGACCTGCCTTGCAGCCCTCCTGCTGGGTGTTCCTGCTCAAGCTGCCCTCGTGCAGCTACCCGGCGCTGTCCAGACGCAGAGGCCACTCTGAGTTCTTTTTGGGTTGACGGGCATGAGCGGTTCTGGTCTTGGAACAGTCTCCGGGTACATGAAGGTCTAAGGCAGATACTGGCTGTCGGGACGCTTCCACTGTCATCTGTTGACAGCGGGCATCTAAGGAAAATACCCACAGAGTGCGTAGGACACAGACCCAACAGCAGCTCTCACGTGTTCTCATCCGGGCTACATAAGCATGAGCGACCTCAGGTTTGTATCTCTGAAATGGGGAGAAGAACAGCGCCCGTCCTCGAGCGGCCATGACTGTGCCTATGGTATCACCTCAGGGCCAGCTCAGTAAGTGATGGTTTCCGTCACGAGGGCTTTCAGAAGCTTGGGAAGTATAGGCACGAGGGAGGAAATGAAGCCGCCCGCGCCTCACCTCCTCGGGTTCACCATCAATGGCCACGTGCTTGCCGACGGGCCCTTCGCTCAGTTTGCGACCGATTAGCTTCTGATGCTCCACCGCGGTCTCTTCAGACTGAGCGGCCTTGCGACACTCTGAATCCCACAAACTCGCATTTATTTGGTCTGTTTTTCCCTGGTTCCTTCTCTCTGTTCTCTTCTGTTTCAAGCCTTACTATGAACGATTTCATATGTCCGCACATCTCCCGCGTTGTGTCCGTGGAGTACGTTGCCAGGATGGAGAAGTTGCTGAGTCAAAACACGTTGGCAGCGCGTGCTGCGCGCTGCGCGGGTCCCTGGAGAAGCGCGGTCCTCACGTCTCCCTGGGGCAGGGCGCAGGGCGAGGAGCCCGAGGGCCAGGCATCCTTGTCTGCTGGCTGACGGCTGTGGTGACGCCCGCAGGTTATTCACGGAGGCAACAGTTTTCTCTCGCTGTCTATATTCTCTCTGTTTTTCTTTCTTTTCCCCTTTGTTTCCCTTCTTGGTTTTCTGCCAAACAGCCCCTTGTGAAAGGACCGCCTAATTAACCCTGTGCTAATTAACAATTTAAAATTACACAGTGTGACTGTTCATGTTTAATTCTCTGGGAGCTGAAGCAACAGCGGGAGCCCCCTCCCCTTCCTGGGAACCACACACCCCTCCCCAGCCTACCAGAACTGTTGCATTTCATCCGCCCGACTCCTTCCTGGAATGAGACAGAACTTCCCTCACGCGCTCTTTTAGAGAGGGAGATGGTTGCTGAGATGAGAAGCTTGCCTTGAACCTGGTCCCGTTGTACCCGGTTAAAGCAATCTTTGAAAGGAGTTGATGTGTGTATGCAAAACTGCAGTGGGCTTTACAACAGGGAGCTGGGACCTGGAGATGGACACAGGTACCCACCTTTTTTTTTTTTTGTTGGGATTCTTAGATGTTGGAGTTCTTCTGTAGGGAGTACTTGTCAAACGACAGATTTACATGCTGAGCAGAGGGAGTTGAGCCAGTCTGTGTGTGTACAGACTCTTGCCAGGTCACCCCTGTGTCTCCCCTTGAACCTCGTCATTGGAAAGATGTGCTTTATAAAATCTTGCTGAATTCTTAAATAGCATTGAATACAACACTGAGGTCATTTAAAGGGAACCTGGAGGAGTGGCTGGGGGAAGAATTGGCCTGCAGGAAGGGTTGAGAGTTCCGGGTGCCTGTGCAGGGCCAGGGCCTGAGGGTCATGCTAGGGGGCTGAGGAGAGGTTTGCGAATGCCGACCGGCAGGGCTTCTGGTGAAAGTGTGGGGACCCACTTGGTTCCCAGGCCGCCCTCTGTAACTGAAGAGCATTGATTTTACGGGAAACCGTGTTTACAGACAGAGTGCTGATCGACCCGCAGAGTTGACTTCTGCCTCCTTAAGTAAGAACTACCTTTTTCTTATTGACTGACTGATAAACAGAGCGAGCACGCTGGGTGGGAGGCTGGTGGAAGCCCCGAGGCCCATGAGCTGCCAGACTGGGCAGGATGAAGAGATTGCTTCATGTCAGTGGACTCCCCCCGCCCCCCACTCCCCTTCTCCTGTCCATGTCTCCTCCTGCATCTGCCGGGGACTGAGGCAGAGAACGCATGCAGCCGTCCTGCCCTGCTGACCTGGTAGCATGGGGCCCTCACACAGAGAAGCTGGTCCTCTGGCGAAGACGCTTTAATTCAAGTTCCCAGGGATGAGGTGGACATGCAGGTTCTGTTCAGGGTTAGGGGTGAACCAGGAGCCCGCATTTCTCAGGACAGTGAGACCAGCCCGTGAGCCACGCCCCTCACAAGGCTGTCTGCGTTCCACTTGTGTTCAGCATGTACAGAAGAGAACCCTCCAAAGCAGATCACCTGGGTCTGGAACCCGGGTTCTTTATGGACTGTCAACGTCCCGTGAATGGATCCCACACTCACCGGGCATCTGCCTTTCAGAAGTAGTCACAGGTCACCACCTGCTCGGGAGTAGAAAACAAATTAAGGGAAGTTGTGTTTTGTTTTTTTGTTTGCTTTATTTTGCTTTTAAAGTCCCGGCCTCTTAGCTGGCCAGTTCATGGAGGAGGAGGAAGGAAGCCCAGTGAGCAAAGCCCACCAATTAATTGGTCAATGCTAGCAGGTTTCTCTGGCCCAGCCCAGGCTGGAGAGGAGATTGGCTTGGCTGTCGATAAACAAGTCCCTCGTGCAGCATCAAAGCTGTTCTCCTTTATCAATCGCGGCCTGCCCTTCCCGCATGTTCCTGTAACTTACCAAGCATTTATGACATTGATTTTACAATCGGGCTGTTAACCCTCCCGCCCCTTCAGACCTGCCAACCTTTTTGGCTTGAACTGTCAATCAGGTGTCATCCAGCCAATCAGGAACATCCTTAAGCAGAGCCTCCCCAGATTCTCACCTATACCCCAGCTAGGCCTTCTGGGAAGTCCTGCTTCATTTGCCGTCGGGGTTGGTTTAGTGTGGTGGTCTGTTTCAAACGAACGCATCCTTCCTAAGGCAGCGGAACTTACTAACGCAGGGCTGAGGTTTTCAGCCGAGGGAAAAGTGTATCCATGTGAGTTTTAAACCAATCATGGCACTTCTTCCGAAAAGTGACTTCTTCTGAGGCTTCTGTAAGCCTGCCTTCTCCATCTTTTCCCGAGGGGGAGCTGTTGGCTCACTATGCATCAAACCTGGAGAAATTCAGAAAGAGTAAGACAGGGTTGGCCGGAGACGGAGGGAGAGGAAACCTAGCCAAAAGCTTTGTCTGCTGCTTGTGAATGAGACGGTGGAGTTGGGGACAGATGGCCTGGGGTGGTAAAAGTCCAAACTCTGAGAAGTGCCAAGCCACCTGTAGGAGAAGGAGAGCAAGGCAGTAAACGGCCAGCGATGACGTTGCGGGAGCCAGGCAGCCTGCGATCTGTTGCTACCTTCCCCAGGGACGCGAGGTCTCAGAGGGCTAGTTCAGCCCAGTAGCACTCAGCAGTCGGAAGCGGAAGAGCCCCAGGGCTGAAGGACAGCTGCTTGGGTAGCAGGGACTAGTCACTAAGAGGCAGGTGTGGAACCGGGGCCTACTAAGCCCAGCTGCCGTCCCTGTTCCAAGACCCTTGCTAGGGAAAAACCACCACTCTCATGGAGAATGGGCTCCCTGCAGTAGGGTGAGGTATTGCTCCCCAAGGGGGCAGTTGGCTGATCTGAAGGCCTGGCCAGTGCTTATCATGGGTACCTTCTGAATTTCATTGTGAAGTCTGCTGTGTCCCAGACAAGGAAGCTTCCCTGGCTCGGGTAGAGGAGATGGGAATTTGCGGTGTCTTCTCTCCTTTTGTTGGTTGGGGTGACACCGGTCTCCGAGATTCACCCGTAAGCTTTACTACGTGGGGGACAGGACTTGTGATGCTTCTGAGACTGGAAGGGGCTGGGTGTGGCCATTGGTCCCCTCGGGCCCTCTGCAGGGCGCACCTAAGCCTCCATTCACCCTCACCCTCTGGACCTCGCTGGACAGGCGAATGTTGAGAAGCACCTGATTTCTCTACATCGTAGGACATGTCTCAGTTTACCATTCTCCTCCTGAAGGCGCCTCAGCTTCTCCCTCTCATCCTTCCTCTCGCCCCATGGTCCCTCAGTGTGTCAGCCATCTGTACGCAGGAGGGCCCTTCCCATGACCTCACTGGGTACCGGAAAGGTAACAGGCCTCTTGCACTGTGGCTCCCTGCCCAGCCTGACTCGAAGCCCTGATGGCACAGAGTGAAAATTCCACGGGGTCTGTCTCTCAGGCTGGAGTGTCAGGCGGTGTGCAGTCGACCGCCCGCCCCCCCCCCCCACTTCCCCTCCGCTGCCTGGACATGCTGTGTTGCCTGTGGCACTGCTCACCCTCTCTGTATTGCACTGCGCAGGGCCGTGTCCCCCAGTCTGCCCTCTGCCCTGCAAGCTTTGTATTGTGGGTGTGGACAGAAGGTTCTTAGTGCACCCCGTGCGGGACCTTACCTCGGCCCTCCTAACCTCTTTCCTTTCTCTCTCTCTTTCCCCTCTCTCCCTCCTCCCCCCTTGCCTCTGCCCTTCAGGTCCGATCCGTACTGGGTGCAATGAAAGCTCCACGCAGCAAGCCTTGCCATGGAAGGCTGTGACTCGCCCGTCGTCTCGGGGAAGGGCAATGGGTGCGGGATCCCTCAGCACCGGCAATGGACTGAACTCAACAGCACCCACCTCCCCGACAGACCCAGTAGCATGGAGCAGCCCGCAGGCGAGAGCCACGGGCCCCTGGACAGCCTGAGGGCCCCCTTCAATGAGCGCCTGGCGGACAGCAGCACCTCGGCCGGGCCGCCAGCCGAGCCCGCCGGCAAAGAGGTCAGCTGCAACGAGTGCTCGGCCTCCTTTGCCAGCCTCCAGTCCTACATGGAGCACCACTGCCCCGGCCCCTGCCCCCCGCCACCCCTGCGAGAGGAGAGCGCCAGTGACACCAGCGAGGAGGGCGAGGAGGAGAGCGACGTGGAGAACCTGGCCGGGGAGATCGTGTACCAGCCGGACGGCTCCGCGTACATCGTCGAGAGCCTCAGCCAGCTGGCCCAGAGCGGGGCCACGTGTGGCGGCAGCAGCGGCAGCGGGCCCGTCCCCTCGCTCTTCCTGAACTCTCTCCCCGGGGCGGGGGGCAAGCAGGGGGACCCTTCGTGTGCTGCGCCCGTGTACCCACAGATCATCAACACTTTCCACATAGCCTCATCCTTCGGGAAATGGTTTGAGGGCTCAGACCAGGCCTTCCCGAATACCTCAGCCCTGGCGGGGCTCAGCCCCGTCCTGCACAGCTTCCGCGTTTTTGACGTGCGACACAAAAGCAACAAGGATTACCTGAACAGCGACGGTTCTGCCAAAAGCTCCTGCGTATCCAAAGATGTCCCCAACAATGTGGACCTGTCCAAATTCGATGGCTTTGTGCTCTACGGCAAGAGGAAACCCATTCTGATGTGTTTCTTGTGCAAACTCTCCTTTGGGTATGTCCGTTCGTTTGTGACCCACGCGGTGCACGACCATCGAATGACCCTGAGTGAAGAGGAGCGGAAAATTCTTAGCAATAAGAACATCTCCGCTATCATCCAAGGGATTGGCAAAGACAAGGAACCCCTTGTAAGTTTTCTGGAACCAAAAAACAAAAACTTTCAACACCCTTTAGTTTCCACAGCTAACCTCATAGGCCCCGGACACAGTTTTTATGGTAAATTTAGTGGCATTTGCATGGAAGGGGAGGAGGCCCTCCCAGCCGTGGCTGCCGCTGGCCCTGAGCAGCCCCAGGCTGGTCTCTTGACCCCCAGCACCCTCTTGAACCTTGGCGGGCTTACCAGCTCGGTCCTGAAGACCCCCATTACCTCAGTCCCCCTGGGGCCTCTGGCTTCCAGTCCTACCAAATCCTCAGAGGGCAAGGACTCTGGGGCAGCTGAAGGAGATAAGCAAGAAGCAGGGGACCCGGATTGCTTCTCTGAGAAAGCAGAGCCAGCCGAGGAGGAGGAGGAGGCGGAAGAGGAGGAAGAGGAGGAAGAAGAGGCGGAGGAGGAGGAGGAAGAGGAGGAGGAGGAGGAGGAAGAGGAAGAGGAGGGCTGCAAAGGACTCTTTCCGAGTGAGTTGGAGGAGGAATTGGAGGACAGGCCTGCCGAGGAGTCTGGAGCCACAGCAGGTGGCAGCAGCAAAAAGGACCTTGCTCTCTCAAACCAAAGCATTTCTAACTCCCCCTTAATGCCTAACGTGCTCCAGACTCTGTCGAGGGGCACAGCTTCTACTACTTCTAACTCTGCTTCTTCCTTTGTTGTCTTCGATGGTGCGAACAGGAGGAATCGTTTAAGCTTTAACAGCGAGGGCGCCAGGGCCACCGTGGCGGAGGGCCGGAGGCTGGACTTCGCCGACGAAAGTGCCAATAAAGACGGTGCTGCAGCACCAGAACCAAACGAAAGCGCGGAGGGCGACGACGGGGGCTTCGTCCCCCATCACCAGCACGCTGGCGCCCTCTGCGAGCTTGGGGTTGGGGAGTGCCCCTCGGGGAGTGGTGTGGAGTGCCCCAAATGCGACACGGTCCTGGGGTCCTCCCGCTCCCTGGGTGGCCACATGACCATGATGCATTCCCGTAACTCGTGTAAGACACTCAAGTGTCCCAAGTGCAACTGGCACTACAAGTACCAGCAGACGCTGGAGGCACACATGAAGGAGAAGCACCCGGAGCCCGGGGGCTCCTGCGTCTACTGCAAAAGCGGGCAGCCCCACCCGCGGCTGGCACGAGGCGAGAGCTACACGTGTGGCTACAAGCCCTTCCGCTGTGAGGTGTGTAACTACTCCACAACTACCAAAGGCAACCTCAGTATTCATATGCAGTCGGACAAGCATCTCAACAACATGCAGAACCTGCAGAACGGAGGGGGCGAGCAGGTCTTCAGCCACACAGCCGGGGCGGCCGCCGCGGCCGCCGCAGCCGCAGCCGCAGCCGCAGCCAACATCGGTAGCTCCTGCGGTGCCCCCTCACCCACCAAACCAAAAACCAAACCCACGTGGCGGTGTGAGGTGTGCGACTATGAGACCAACGTGGCCAGGAACCTCCGCATTCACATGACCAGCGAGAAGCACATGCACAACATGCTGCTCCTGCAGCAGAACATGACACAGATCCAGCACAGCCGCCACCTGGGCCTCGGCAGCCTGCCCTCGCCTGCGGAGGCCGAGCTCTACCAGTTCTACCTGGCCCAGAACATGAACCTGCCCAACCTGAAGATGGACAGTGCCGCCTCGGACACCCAGTTCATGATGAGCGGATTCCAGCTGGATCCCACAGGGCCCATGGCCGCCATGACGCCTGCTCTAGGTGAGGCTAACCCTTTGGGCTGTGCGTTTCAACCGGAGGGGTTTCGCCAGGGGGAGCGTGGGGAACAGGTTGAGGCAGGCCTGTGTGTGAACTGGTTTTGATTTTCATCTCTGTGATTTTTTTTTTTTTCTTCCCCTTTTGGTAAGTGGAATGTGTCACGGTCCAGTGTTGTCCCTGAAGGGCCCCTTGTCCTCAGCGTGTACCTACAGAGTCTGCGCATTCGAGAGCCGTGGTTGGCACTCTAGCTACGGAGGGCCAGGATTAAACTCCAGTGTTTGCCTCTAGTGTTTGGCTCATGGTCAACCTTCCTTCGCTGTTCCCATTCTCTCTCTCCTGTTTCTCAATTTGAAAAATCTCCGTAATCACTCACAACTCCTGCAATCCTTTAGATGTTTATTGAAACTCACAGGGAACCGTAGCTGGGACCGTCATCTCAGCAGTTTAAACAGGGCGGTCACCATTCGATAGGAGCGATTGGAAGCTGTAACAGAGTTACTGAAGACCCAAAGGCTGCTTCTGTGCCAAGCCGGGCAACACCTAGGGAGGTTTCCCGAGTTCTCTGTGTGTTTTTGAGGGTCCTGATGAAAGAGACATGTTCTTATTTTGAATGAGTAGTTGATTAGTGTAGTTGGGAACCAATTAGGAATTAAGTTGCCCTGGGGACACTGTCATGAGTGGCGTGGTAGGTGAAGAACTGGATAGATTGTAAGATTGTCCATCAAAGAACGCTTCAGTTTTAACGGCAGTTCAGGGCTGGCTAGCGGAGTCCTTTGTTTCCAGGAGAAACGGTTGCGCCTCCAAGAAGCTGAGCAGGCTACATCCAGACCCTGACTCTCGTCAGCGTTCGTAATCACTGTTACTGTGACAGATGCTCGAGACACCATTGGTTTGTTTCGGCTCACAGTCTCAGAGGCTTGGTCCAAGGTCAGTTGGCCCTGTTCCAGGGCTTGTGGTGAGGCGCTGTATCATGGTGGTAGAGAGCACAGGCAACTGAGAGGGGAGTCGGGGAGCAGGAAACAGGGTCCCCCCGTGACTGGAAGACCTGGAAGACTTAACAACTGGGTCCCCCTTCCTGACGGTATTCACCACCTTCCCAGAGTGCCAAAGGCTAGGCACCAAGCGTCTAACACATAGGCCTTGGTGGGGGCACATCTTTTCAGATCATAGTGCCGAGTCTTGCCGATTAGCTTGACACATCTAAAGCAGAACCAAGAGCGTATGGGATTTGGGAGCTTAGAACTGTGGGTCATGACCGATTCTCTGAGCAGGAAGACGTTCAAATTGGCTTTATTCAGGTCACCTGGTATTCCTTAAGTGGAGCCCAACCTGGTGTCTATCCCCTGACTCTACTGTCTACCCCTTTGGGGAACTGTGGAGAAGACCCTAGTTGAGTAGCGGCCTATGATTGACATGAGGATAAGTGGTTTCCATAGCAACAAAGTGAGCACATACCTTCATCGGGCACGGGTTATGCAAGTGCCAGGAGGCCAGATCGCACCAGTGTGCAGGTCTTTGTTTTGTGTGGTGAGGCAGGGCTAACTGCTGCTGATGGCTGCGTTCTCAAGCATTCAGCCTGTTCTTCTGCTCTGTAGTTCATTTTGAATTCATGATATTCAGACCTTCTTGTCTGTTTTGAACACTAACCTGTTGATCTTTTATGACCAAACGATCTGAGGATGTTTTCCCGCCTGGACCAGGTAACCACAAAGGGACACGAATCCATTGCTCTGTTTGCCCCCAGAGTGAACCGAGCACCCTGGGAAGGGGGTGTTGGTTACTGGTGCTCCGAAGCCCACGTCTCCTCCTCTTCCCCCTTCTCTTTCTCTGTCTGTCTCACCAATAGCAGTTAGCTTCCTACCTTACAGACGGTAAAATTCTGGAGAGCAGATATTCAGAATAAACTGGGAAATGCCTTCCACACAGCAAAGGCTCAGAAACAGGGTGAGCGCACACTGCGTCAAACAACTCAAGGCCTTTTTAATCACCTTGAAAACCAGTGACTGCTACTTGAACTGAGAAATGGAGACGTATGTCGTCTTCCCCTGTGAGTCCCAGAGCATCCTGCACAGTTCTTAGTGTTCCCAGGTGCAAAAGAAGCAGAAGGACAAACCCTCACGCCCCAGACACACAAAAGAGTAGAGTGGTCCCTTCCAAGGACCTCGCCCCGCTCAGGAGGAGGGCACGGGTGTGGCGCCTCAGGGGGTGAGGTGGTTCTTCAGAGACGCCTGTCCTTTTGGTAGGTAGCCGTGAGGTCTGCTAGGGTGATGAGAGTCAACATAGTTTCATGTTGCAAGATGGACTGGGTGTGGGGAGGATCAGATGTGCCCAGGGGTGTTACAGAGGGAGCTGCGTGGCCTCAGCAGGACACAGCGGTCCGTGACCGTCAGTGGCGCCTGCCATGGTTGGGCCGCGGCTGAGGTTGCGCTAGGTGTTACTAGGTATGATTGGGTTCTGCAGTGGGGCAGAGAGGGCTTTTTTGAAAGCTATTCTTGTTTACTGGGTCGCCACCTTCATGCCTTCTTTGACAGAACCTTCCTTCTCTTTCATTTTAGTCAGATGCTCTCCCCGGGGGTGCTTCCATTCTGAAGGATGTAGAGGAGGAGAGGGTTATGCCCCTTGTTCTAGTCCTGCTCCCGTGGATCTGCCACCATTCGCAGACAGGATACTGAGACTTAGAGCCATGAGGACATTTTCCCGGGCATCCCTTTAGACCCCCCAGTCCAGCATGGGGTCGAGGACAAGTCATTTGTGGGGTACCTTCCCGTTTCCCAAGTAGCCGGACAGCCACAGGACACTTGCTTGGTTTTAGGAGCCCCCTGCTTTCTTCCTTTGCTTCCAGGGTATGTTATTGTATCCGTGCCTCCTGAAGCTCTGCTTCTGAGTGGGCTCACGGGCCAGGGTGTGAAGTCCAAGTTAGTTGGATCTCTGTAGTGGGCACATGGTCCTTCCCAAGGCCCAGATAGGTCTCAGGAGGAACGGCCGGCTTCAGCCATACTTAGACAGGCTCCCAGATGCCTGTGGATCAAGTGAGGGTCATCTAATTCACCAGAGTAGAATTAAGCTGTGTGGACTCGCAGGATTCTAATGCCTTGGCATTTCTCCAAGGCGGAGCCTTGGCGGGCATTCTGGCGTGCTCTTGGTCATCCTGACTGTTCTGGCTGCTCCGCTGCTGGGCCTGGGAACTGGGGGTAGGAACGGGGGCTGGGGTCGGAGCTGATTTCCTCCGCTTCTTCTGAGGGCTTCGGATGTTCATCCAGACACCCAGCAAGTGACAGCGGGTTTTTCTGTGGCGCCGTGTCATTGATGCCCTGAGGTTTTGTTTGAAGAACGAGGAAGGCTTGACGCTTCAGGTGGTGGGCATCAGGAACAAATACGCGTGTGCTCCTTATCCCACCCTCCTGGCAGTCTTCTGAGTCTGCTTTGTGGATGTTGTCTGTGTTCGTCCCCATTAAGGATGGAACTCCTTTTTCTCCTTTCTCTCTTCTTTCTTCCCCCTTTCTTATTTTCTCTCTCACTCTAAAAAGGACGTCACAGCTATGGCTCTTCTCACTAGAGGTGCTAAGAAAGACTCCAGGTGGGAGGCTTCCTGAGTGTTCTGGAATGCGTGTGTGGAAGATTTCTGTGGTTTCTTACATTGTCTGCAGACGTCTAACGGAGCTGGTCTTGCTCAGTGGAGTCCGCGCTAAACTATTCTTCTTTAGTAGCTGAAACACCCACCCCCATCACCATCACCATCTTTTTCTTTGGTGGGCCACTTACTTGGATTCTAGTCAGTTATTTAAACAATAACCTCAGTCAAACTACATATAAAAAGGTCAAGTTTAAATATCACTTGGAGGGTGGGGGCAGACCTCGTAGCTCAAGTGTGCATGTGTTCAGAGGAGCCGTTGGAAGCAGCAGCGGCTGGCACTCAGTTTTCTGAGTGACTGTGTACGCCTCTTGCCAAGCCTTTCTCGTGGTATAAGTAAGAGCTTGCTGTTATCCACCCCACCCCACCCCAGGTAAGGTGAGCCTTCACCTGGTTTATGCAGGGCAATGATGGACTGAAAGTGGGTGGGGGTACAGAGGGAGAGAAGAGGTCTTTGTCAGACCCCTCTTGGGGAGCGTGAGCTGGCCCTCAACTGCAGCCGTCTCTCTGGGTTCACTTCCCGGACAGATGCTTCCCGTGTATCATTCCGGTGCTTCTGACCCTTGTCTGATACAGCTCATACTAGTTCGCGTGTCTCGGTGGGTCGTTGGATGAGAGGGTTGTCTGAACAAGGCTGGACCCCTGCCCTAAAATGCCCCACCCTGGTAGGGATGCTTCTTGGTGTGGTCCTGGGTGGCTAGCCGCAACCCAGTATTTCACATGGTACAGAAGCTTGGAAAAGGAAGCTCATTCTAGACGGTGTTAGAGGTGGGAGGGCAGCCCTGCTGGGCAGGAAGGATACTGGCGAGAGGGCATTGGGAGGGGCGGAGGCTCCTTTCTGAAGTCCGTGCTGTCTAGCTGTGCAGCAGTGTGAGTGACTGCATCAGCATTAATGGCAATGAAAAACTCAGATTCTTGCTGTGTGGACAGCGAGGCTTCCTCGTTCCTACCACGGCAGGTAGTGATGCTGTAGGTGAATACTGGTGCCAGCTTAGGTTCTTCCCAGAGGCCTGGCGCTGTGGACTGCTCTGCTCCTTTCCGATTCTGGGGACTGAGCTGGAGCCTGGACTTTGAGATTCTGTTGCATTCAGACGGTGATCTGGACCTGGCACTTTTCTTGGCGAGGAGGTGAATGGAAGGCGTTCAGGAGACCAAGCTCCATAAATTTGTCTAGTTGTTCCTTCCCAGAAGATGGGTAGCACAGAGCCTTCCACAGACCACAGAGTATCCAAACACAGCAAGACGGTTTTGTTTTCCAGCCAATAGCACCTTGCGATGTTTGTCCTCTGTACCTCGGCCAGGAGCCCGGCTTCTGACTCTCTTCCTCTGTCCTCTCTCACAGTGGGCGGTGAGATCCCCCTAGACATGCGGCTTGGGGGCGGGCAGCTGGTGTCGGAGGAGCTGATGAACCTGGGCGAGAGCTTCATCCAGACCAACGACCCCTCACTGAAGCTCTTCCAGTGTGCGGTCTGCAACAAGTTCACCACGGACAACCTGGACATGCTGGGACTGCACATGAACGTGGAGCGCGGCCTCGCGGAGGACGAGTGGAAGGCCGTGATGGGCGACTCGTACCAGTGCAAGCTCTGCCGCTACAACACGCAGCTCAAGGCCAACTTCCAGCTGCACTGCAAGACGGACAAGCACGTGCAGAAGTACCAGCTGGTGGCCCACATCAAGGAGGGCGGCAAGGCCAACGAGTGGAGGCTCAAGTGCGTGGCCATCGGCAACCCCGTGCACCTCAAGTGCAACGCGTGCGACTACTACACCAACAGCCTGGAGAAGCTGCGGCTGCACACCGTCAACTCCCGGCACGAGGCCAGCCTGAAGCTGTATAAGGTGAGCACAGTCTCTCCACAGGGCGGTGGGGAGGACCGGGCTGGGGACCGGTAATGTGCGCTATGACGAGCGGGTCGCCACCAGCAAACCAGCTTCAAAGGTGTCGCGGCCAGTGCCCGGTGCAGCTGAGATGGCGGCATTGGCGCTGTCCGGTGGCTGAAGGCTCCGGGTGTCTCCACTGTCAGCTGCTGTGGCCCTCTCTCCCCTTCTGCCCTTTAGTCCACCTTTCCTTCTCTCCTGGAAGCTCCCAGAGTGCCTCATCCAGGCGTCCGTCCCGTCCTCCACCCTTCCAGCCGCTATTCATCAAACGCCCTCTTCACACCAGCCGTTGTTATGAAAGTGTGTCTGTACCAGCGTGTGAAACAGACCAACACGCACGCGCACGTCTCTACGTGTGCATATGCGCACACATGCAAGTGCATGAACATGCGTGTTTGCGTGCATGCTGGCATCCTTGCCCTCTGAGAGTTTTCATTCTTTTGGGACGAGTTACGGATACAGTGGATAAATTCCACGGTGGGAAGTGGTGGCCGCCACGGAGAAGAGCAGGTCATGAGGGGGCTTCTTGTTGGTCCTTCCCCCATTTTACATCTCTGCTTCCTCTCCCTTCCTCTCCCCTCCCCTCAACTCCCCTCCCCTCCCTTCCTCACTCACTCCCTCCCCTCCCTTCCCCACTCACTCCCTCCCCTCCCTTCCCCACTCACTCCCTCTCCCCTTCCCACTCACCTCCTCTCCCCTCCTCCCTCCCCTCCCCCCTTCCTCCCTCTTCCCTCCCCTCCCTCTCTTCCCCCACCAAGAGGGAGGAGGGGCTGCAGATACTGTAAATAGTCCTTTTACTTGTGCGGCAGGATTGCTCCAGACGTTGCTATTGATTTTCGTTGGACTTAAAGCCTCACCTTTCCCTCTAATCATCCCATAATGGCTTTAGTATGAACAATCAGGTACAAATCGCCGTAAATCTCCCCAGCCTGGTTCCACACACCCTCACTCCCCCACCTCTTGCCCTCCTCACTCTCACCCCTGCCCCTCGTCTTTCCTGTTCCCGCTGACGCTGAGCTGGCAGAGGCTCCTTGTGTTCTTCTCATGTCTGTGGATGGAGACCCCATGTGTGGAAGCCGCCCAGTCCTTGGCCTGCATCGGCCCCCGCTAGGTTGGCGGTTGTGATTCATTCTGCTGTTGCTTAGTCTCAGGGAGAACTGAGGGTAAGACACAGTTCTACGGGCAGTAGGAATACAGAGCTGGCAGGAACAGAACGTTCTAGAGATGACCGCTGACGACAGTTATAGTGGACCAGGATTAGTTTGGGTGTCGAGTGAGCAATTCCTTCCCTCTGTGCAGACCAGTTCCTCACTGGACTGGCTTTACTCTCTGCCACCTGAAAAGAAGGGGTTCTTGGCAGCCGGGTTCAGCTGGAGGTCTGACTGGCCACATAGCGGGGCGCTGTCATGGCCAGGACAACCCAGCGGGAGAGACAGAGGACACAGCATTCTGAAGGGCCCGACAGAGCCCCATCTGCACAGAGGATTCCTCCTGGCCGTCTGAGGCCATGAGCCACTCTGATGAAGGGTCACCCGGGCGTGCAGCGGAGCTGGTCTCCTCCATCTCAAGAAGTGGGTGGCCCGTAGGTACCCAGTGCGCGTCTGCATGCCGCGTCTTCTGTGTGGTCTAGGTATTGACTAAAGCCAAGCACTTGGCTTTGCTTCTTAGGGGCCCATAAGCAAGAGGATTTGCTGAAAATTTCCCTCAGGCCCCCAAATCATGTCCCTGGATCACACCCCGAGAGTCTGGTGTGGATGTGAAGGAAATGTTTTCCGCCCTCAGGCTCTGGTCACTTGCATGACTGGGCCTTATTTCTCCTATTTATTTCGTTGTTTGTTTGTTTGTTCAAGGAGGAGTAGTCATGCTCTCGCTCAAAGCGTCTGCCACAAGTGGAAGAGCCCTAAGTACTGGGATGGCGGGCGGGCCTCGGGGAGCAGCGGACCTTTGGCTGGTGCATTCCTGGAGTGACCAGCCCCAGTGTCAGGAGGCAAAGGTCTTTGGCCTGGTCTTATTAGTCCTTGGATAATGAATGTGCCTCTGGTTGTCGAGGCTCTTCTGAAGGGCGGGGAGCTCTACCCCCACCTTGGGATGACACAGATTATCAGCCCAGAGCTTGCTCCAAGCCCTTTGCTCCCTCCATGTGACTAAGATAAACTTCTTCCCATGGAGGGGTCTCCCTCCCAGTAGGTCTCTCCAGTGCCTGGGCTAGGGTGGGGTTTGGAGGTGGTTGGGCCCTGTGTGGCCCATCGTAATGGAGATTGATTGCATGTTATTTTTCCTCTTGCTAATGTAATCCATTACCCGGCACATGCATAATCAGTTTAGAGCACAGTTAACTGGATGTAATCGAGTTCTTTACTGTCTGCTAGAGAAACCACTCCAGAAGCTGCCGGCCTTGGGGGGGGGGCACTCAGCCTGCCCAGCTCACTCCATCCTGCCCGCCACCCCTTCCCACTCGGTCCCACTTCCTGGCGAATTGTTCACGACTAGCCAGGGAAAACTTGAAGCTTTTTTGTTCTTTTTGTGCTTTGGTTTTTGCTTTTTGAGACAGGGTGTCCTTAACCTGCCTCGTGGGTGGGGGTGACCTTGAGCTTCTGATTGTCCTGCCTTCGCCTCCCCAGTGCTGGCTTTACATATATGCATCTCCTCACCCAGCTTTACGAGGTCCTGGGGATTGAACACAGGACTTCACACTAGGCAGACACTCCAGCAGCTACGCTGCATTGTGCTCCTGGCCACTGAAGGAAGCTGCTCTCTGCTGTCCTCCTTGAAGCCGCTGACAGCGATTTGGCTTCTCAGTGCATCTCCTGTGTCCCTCCTTTGAGTCAAGCCTTCCCGTTAGGTTAGAGGAGACAGCCACAGAATCGGGGGCTCAAGCAGGGCCTGGAGATCTCACGCCAGCACTGTCACGTCCCTTGGTGTCACGTGGTTTACACAGATGGACCAGCCCTGATCCGAAAACCCCCAGCCCGAGAGTTGAGCACTGATGGGACTCCACAGGTGGAAAGCTCCACCCTGACCTGTGGTGGACTACAGTCAAAACATCTGGGCACTGTGGATGCGGCACCACGTTACCCGGGGCAGCGTGTGCAAGATGATGAATTCTGTGCTTAGATCTCAGTCCCAGCTTGAAGATGCAGCACAGGGCATGTGCAGGTGTTCCAGAATCAGAAAGAAAAGGAAGAACTCCCCGAGCACAAACCACCTGTCCCAAGACTTGCAACGCAGCCTCCCTGTGGCTCCGCTGCTGCACGAGCTGGAACCCGGACACAGACGGCAAGCCAATCTGAAGAGGACACGGCCCTCCCCCAGATCGTCTAGGCCATTTTGGAATTTTCACAGTTTTAAAATACTTATTTATTGGTGTGCGTGCGAACGATTTTAGGGAGTTCATTCTCCTGTCACCTGGATCCCAGCGATCAAATTCAGCTTGTCAAGCTTGGTGGCAAGTGTCCACTGAGCCATCTCCACTCCAGTGGTGGATGTTAAAAGAGGTGTGTGTGTGAATGTGACTGTGAGTATGTGTGTGTATGCGTGAGTGTGTATGCGTGAGTGCGTGTGTGAGTATATGTGTGTGAGTGTGTAAGTGTGTGTGACTGTGAGTGTGTATGAGTGAGTGTGTATGCGTGAGTGCGTGTGTGAGTGTATGTGTGTGAGTGTGTAAGTGTGTGACTGTAAGTGTGCAAGTGTGTGACTGTGTGTATGCGTGAGTGCGTGTGTGAGTATATGTGTGTGAGTGTGTAAGTGTGTGTGAATGTGAGTATGTATGAGTGAGTGTGTATGCGTGAGTGCGTGTGTGAGTATATGTGTGTGAGTGTGTAAGTGTGTGTGAATGTGAGTGTGTATGAGTGAGTGTGTATGCGTGAGTGCGTGTGTGAGTGTATGTGTGTGAGTGTGTAAGTGTGTGACTGTGAGTGTGTAAGTGTGCAAGTGTGTGACTGAGTGTGTATGCGTGAGTGCGTGTGTGAGTATATGTGTGTGAGTGTGTAAGTGTGTGTGAATGTGAGTGTGTATGAGTGAGTGTGTATGCGTGAGTGCGTGTGTGAGTGTATGTGTGAGTGTGTAAGTGTGTGACTGTGAGTGTGTAAGTGTGCAAGTGTGTGACTGAGTGTGTATGCGTGAGTGCGTGTGTGAGTATATGTGTGTGAGTGTGTAAGTGTGTGTGAATGTGAGTGTGTATGAGTGAGTGTGTATGCGTGAGTGCGTGTGTGAGTGTATGTGTGTGAGTGTGTAAGTGTGTGACTGTGAGTGTGTAAGTGTGCAAGTGTGTGACTGAGTGTGTATGCGTGAGTGCGTGTGTGAGTATATGTGTGTGAGTGTGTAAGTGTGTGTGAATGTGAGTGTGTATGAGTGAGTGTGTATGCGTGAGTGCGTGTGTGAGTATATGTGTGTGAGTGTGTAAGTGTGTGACTGAGTGTGTATGAGTGAGTGTGTATGCGTGAGTGCGTGTGTGAGTGTATGTGTGTGAGTGTGTAAGTGTGTGACTGTGAGTGTGTAAGTGTGCAAGTGTGTGACTGAGTGTGTGTATGCGTGAGTGCGTGTGTGAGTATATGTGTGTGAGTGTGTAAGTGTGTGTGAATGTGTGTATGCGTGAGTGTGTGTGTGAGTGTGTGTATATGCGTGAGTGTGTGTATGTGAGTGTGTGTATGAGTGTGTAAGTGTGTGAGTGTGTAAGTGTGTAAGTGTGTGTGAGTGTGTGTATGCGTGAGTGCGTGTGTGAGTATATGTGTGTATGTGTGTGAGTGTGTAAGTGTGTGTGAATGTGACTGTGAGTGTGTATGTGAGTGTGTGTGTGTGTGGTGGGTTGGGGTCTGGAGACCCCCAGGCATCAGATAGCGTCTCCTTTTCCTTTCCTCTGGATTCCTGGGTAACTTCTACAAAGTGCTCGTGACAGGACCCCTGGCTTTGTTTTGACCAGTGGCTGCCTCTGGTCGTGCATCTAACTGGCCAGAACAGTGCTCTGCCCGACTGTGGTGGGCGCTCTGGTCGCCGGGCCTCTGCCTTCTGTGTGGCATCAGTTTCCTAGGCCATCCTGGAAGTGCATTGTGGAGCAGAACCCTCCCTCTCAGCTGAGCTTTCCTGTGTAAACACATCCTGCCTCCTGCCCCCCCACCCACACCCCCCCATTCACAGTGACTCAGGGAGCAGACAGTGCTGACAGTACAGGTCCCCTGCACTTTCTTCCTGGGAGAGTGTGGACCCTGAGTCCATGGGCTAGCCTGGGTTCTCCTGGGCTTGTCTGGGCTAGCCTGGGTTCTCCTGGGCTTGTCTGGTTAGCATGGTTGTAGGGTGTGAGTGCTGAGCTCTGGGAAATCCGTGGTCTTTTCTGCCTGGGAAAGGAGGAGAGGTGCAGGAAAGTGACTGGAATCTCAGCACACCTGCCAACTCTTAGAATCTGCTTTGCACTGAAAACATCAGTTCTACCCGATGGATTAAGATCCCGCCAGAACCCATTACTCAAACAGTTCCTGGCTTAGGTGCCTTTGATTGGGCCAAGACCCCAGGTTTCATGGTCACTCTTAAATTATAGCAAGGACGGTCACCTACCTCATTCTGTGTCAGGGTTGAGTGCGAGCCACCTGGGACCGGTTGGATGAGAAGCCAGCATCCCAGCTCCCAGCCCCCCAGGTCCCCAGCCCCCCAGCTCCCCAGCCCCCCAGCTCCCCACCCCCCAGGTCCCCAGCCCTCCCTCCAGCTCCCCAGCCCCCCAGCTCCCAGGCCCCCAGGCTCCCAGCCCCCCCCCCCAGGCCCCCAGCCCCCCAGCCCCCAGCCCCCAGCCCCCCCCCCAGGCCCCCAGCCCCCCAGCCCCCCAGGCCCCCAGGCCCCCAGCATCCCAGGCCCCCAGCACCCCCATGCTTGGCTAAACATAGGAGGGAAGGAGAGACTCAGTGATAACAAGGGAGCCCACACAGCCACACAGAGCTGGCAGCTACGTAGCATGGAAGGACAGAAGGACATTACGTCACACTCTGCTTTCTCCTTTCTAAGTCATCCCTTGGGTCTCATTTCTGGAGCAGGGTCACAAAGCCTTGCATTGTGGCGGGTGGACAAATAAATCAGAAGGTATAAAAACACTCTGCGAAACTGAATCCTTGGCCTTAACGGCCACGCTAAGGATAGTGTGTATGTTATTGGCGGGGAGGTAAGACAGGGGCGTCTCCTCAGAGGATGGCTGCACCCACAGTCCCCATGGGGGCTGACTGGTGGCGAGGGGCATAAGCAGCTGGGGCAGCTCCAGTCCCCTACTGCAGCTAGCATCTGCAGCACAGTGTCACATGGTTTATGCATGATTTGGTCTTTCTGCCCTCTTCCTCTACAGCCGCTGGGGCTTGGGAGTTCACGTCTCTCAGTGGACAACAGAGACCAGGCTAGGGGACAGCCTGTGGCCTCATGAACCCATGCTGGGGGGAAGATCCCAGGCTGGCTGTGGTAGAGCCCCCAGCCGCTTGTCCTCCTCAGGGGTGTCTAGGGAGGTAATGGGTCAGCCTTCCTGGAGGCAGAGCTCAGACACGGGTTAAAACATCACTGCTATGGAGCCTGTGGCCGGGGCATGGCATGTGGATCGTTACCCTGGGAAGATGCCTTCATCTGTATCCCTAGTACAGCAGTTCTCAACCTGTGGGTCGCAACCCCTTCGGTGGTGGTGGTGGGGGGGTCAGATGACCCTTTCATACCGTCTGCATATCAGATGTTTACACTGCAGTTCATAACAGTAGCAAAAGCGCAGTTATGAAGTAGCAATGAAAATGATTTTATGGTTGGGGTCAGCACAGGATGGGGAGCTGTACTAAAGGGTCGCAGCCTTAGGAAGGCCGGGAACCTTCGCTAGGCGTCTTCCCGTGTGCAGTGTTAGGAAGGTCGGGACCTTCGCTAGGCGTCTTCCCATGTGCAGCGTTAGGAAGGCCGGGAACCTTCGCTAGATGTCTTCCCTTGTGCAGTGTTAGGAAGGTCGGGAACCTTCGCTAGGCGTCTTCCCGTGTGCAGCGGATAGCCTCGCACTCAGGCTTTGCCCAGGCTGCCCAGGTTATAGCCTGGTGTAAACCCTCAGGTCAGAAAGTGCTGGTCAGTGCTGTCTTCTGGCTGTACACTTCAGACCTCATGTAATGGAACTGAAATTGTGTGAGGTGCATGTGTCTCTCTCTTTAAACTCCCATGCTTAATATGCCATTTGTCCAGAAAGCTGGTACCATGACCATTAGAGCACTTTTCTCTCATTCTCCGTGTCTGTGCATGTGCTCCCTGTGCCTCCCCAATGCTCGTGCTCCCCTGTGGCCTCCCTCTGTGCTCCCCTGTGCCCCCCTGTGCCTGTGCTCCCTGTGCCTCCCAGTGCCTGTGCTGCCCTGTGCTCCCCCAGTGCCTGTGCTCCCTTGTGCCCCCCAGTGCCTGTGCTCCCTTATGCCCCCCAGTGCCTGTGCTCCCCTGTGTCCCCCTCTCTATGCTCCACCCACCCCATGCCTGTGCTCCCCTGTGGCCCCCCAGTGCCTATGCTCCTCTGTGACTCCCCCCCAGTGCCTGTGCTCCCCCCACCCACATCCCCCGGGGTCGTGCTCCCTGTGAGCACTCATGGAGTCTCCCCTCGTCTCCCACCCCAGTCTTTCTTATGGATAGTAATGAACAGCGCAGACTCGGATAGAACACTGCTGTGTTCTGCTACAGCCTCATTGTTTCTTACAAGGTCACTATTGCACATTTACAAGCCTATAGTAATGTAGCTTATTTTCTGCTGTAAGTGTAATAGCGAATAGGGTATAGCCATTGTGAAATCCAGGAGGACACGAGAAAACTGCTGTCAGCCTGGTGGCGTACCACGGTGACACATTTGTGTTTCCCTTTTCTGGGAGGCGGGGACTTGGTCTCTAGCCCAGGCTAGCCCCTTGCAAAGATCCTCCGGCTTCTGTCTGGATCACAGGTGTGCGGTGCCATACCCAGGAGGATCGCTGTTTCTCTTTTGAAGTTGGTGTCCTGGTGGTGCGGATGCCGTTCCAGGATAACCGTTTCCCAGTGCAGGCTAAAAGTCTCGGGTCGGATTCTGTCAGTGTACCGTGATCCCTGGCTTGAGCCAAGGAGAAAAGGAGCTATCGTTTTTGCCAGAATGGTAGAAGGCCCTGGGTCTGCTCCCCCTGTTCCCATCCGTCGGCACCTGCCGTCTCAGAGGGGGAGTCTCTAAGGGTTAGGAGAATGTCCATGCTGCTGTTACGTTGCTCTGGCTTCTAGAACAGTCACACACACCACAGTTACGTGGGTAAGTCAGGGAGATAGGAGAGCCCACATCACAGGCTTCCGGAACGGGGTAGAAGCTTGGACTCCATTTTGAATCCTTTCAAGTTGCTGGGGACTTGAACTCAAAGGGCACATTTGAATGCGTACAGATCCAACAGGTGTTTCTGGTTTTTTGTTTTGAAAGGGAAATTGTACGGGAACAATTAAGGCATTGTCAGCAGGGCTGTCAGGGAAAGGAAAGAGTTTTTAAATAATTACATAATACACCCGACCCATGCTCTTGGTTCTGCTTTAAACAGAACTGAGAGCTGTACATACTGTGGAAATGTGGGCTGGGAAAGGCTGTTCCTATGAAAACCATGTTGGTAGTACTGAGTAATTTTATACTTTTCATAAAATTAGATTTCCAGCTCTTCCTACCCCCTGTCTTTTTGAGAAGCAACCACAATATTAGATTGAAAGTTTAAAGATTTTAAACAAAAATGGAGAGGGCTGGGAATGAGGCCCTGTCGGCAGAGTGCTCGCCCGAAGTGCTGGAGATTCCGGGTGCGCTCTCCAGCACCCCAGAGCCGCTGTCCATGCTGTGGTCCTGGCTCTCAGGAGGCGTGGGCTGGAAGACCAGTAGTTCAGGGCCTCTGGTACAAAGGGTTTGAGGCGAGCCTAAGATACACGGGACGTAAACGGGGGGCAGGTATCGATCGAAGCCACTGACAGGAGGTGACGACCTCTGAGTGAAAGCTCTGTTGCAGAGGTCTCTAGGTGTGGCTGTCAGGTGCAGCCAGTGATGGTTATGAGTGCTCAGGAAATGCAGGTTTCAGCTGGACAAGTAGTATTTTGGTGTAAGTTTATCACATAAAATATACATATGATGGCTGGCTCATAGCCTGCTGTAACCCTCGTCGGGGGATCCAGCGATCTCATCTAGCCTTTGTGGGCACCAGACACACAAGTGGTACGGACATTCATGCAGGCAAATCCCAATCTCTCTCTCTCTCTCTCTCTCTCTCTCTCACACACACACACACACACACAAACACACACACACAATCCCTGAGTCCATATCTCAAGTGACCGTCTTGTATTTAGTTTGGCCTGTCTGCCTTTGGGTGGTGACCTGCCAGGCCCTACAGGAGCCGTAAGAAAAGACAAGTAGCTTTCCCATGTTGTCAGCCTCCTTTTTCTTTTCCAAGTGTTTCTCAACAAGAGAGGAGGACGACAAATGCTTCTGAATGTGATAGTTTCCAGTTTTTTGCCTCATAGCAAACTCTCGTACCAGATGGTCACAGATTTTTGGCCTTAAAAAGCCTTTCCTACAGTGAAAGCGGAAAGATCTCTCCAGTCCTTTTTGTTGCGTTTTGCTTTTTGGCCCCCCTCCCCCCACAGTTTTTCCTTCTATTGAAAGGGTTTCTGCTCTGGTAGGGTCAGGATGCCTGGTTGGTTGGGTTTGCCATACCTGCGCCAGCCATGTGCGCTGCCTTGCTTACCCCGGGCTCCTGGGACACCCCTTGAAGTTATTATTAAGATGCACAGAGGCACTGGGGTCCACCTGGGAGCCTGGGCCACTGCACAAGGACCCCTGGGTCTATGGCGTACATGGGCTCTTAAGAGGGAAGCAGAGCAAGTTTGAGTTCAGACTCATCAGGAGTGATAGGGAGCCTTCTCTAGGGTCCTTGCCTGGCCTGGCCCGGCCCGGCCTCTAGAAGGTTATAACTGTTTACCCATTGCTAGTGTTGGATCTGTAGTTGTTAATGAGCAGGGTAGGTTCCCAGGCTCGGGGCAGAGCCTCCGGAGCCCACTGGGCCCTCAGGTCAAGGACTGTAGCAAAGTCATCTTTGTTGATGTGGCCCGCACACTGGAGTTGCTACAGGAGATGCCCACGCTGGCTGTCCCTTTTGTGTCTGTCTGCTCTCTCCTTGCTCTCTCTGGGAAGAGAGTCTCTTGGGGACTGTTGGGTCTTTGCAGACACTTCTGAGCCTCTGCGACATACCTGTGTGACATGTGTCTTACCTTGGAGGAGGGTTGAGTCCAGGGACCGGAAGCTCGTGATGGGCGTATCCTAGTGTCAAAGGCCTGTCTGTTCCTCCTGCTCCCAAGCCCAGCTGGGGCAGCCCGAGGGGCCAAACCCCAGGCTTTCCCTGACCGTCTTACCCCCAGGGAGACAGATAGAAAGGGGGATTCTGACCTGGGTCAGCCCTGGCGGCTGGTGTGTAGACTGGGGCTCAAGGCTTTCTAACCTGGCCCTTAAATCTCTTGTTGTGTCGGAGGAGCTTTTAGTTAGCAGCCTGAGTTCGAGTGCTCTGGGTGGTGGGTTCCCAGGCTGAGAGCACTGTTTCCTGGATGTGCTTGCTAAACCTTCATTTCTTCTGCAGGGCTCCCCGTGGCGAAGCAGGGGAGACGAGCAGTTATTGCGTAGCGGCTCTTCCTGAAGCTTTGACCTCTGAGCATCTGAAAAGGCTGGGGGAGGTCATGCAGACAACCCCAGCCAAGATGGCGAAGCTGATGGGCCTAGACAAGGGAAGCCTGAAACCCTGACTGCCCTCCAAGCTTCCCACACAGGGCTCCCCCCCCCCCCCCCCCCCCCCGTGGTTGTCCTAGGAGTCTAGGTTCACCTGACAGACGTTGGGTGTTGGGCTTTGGCACCCAAGCGTGGCTCTCACCCAGCCACGTTTGCTTGTCCTGGGGAGTCACTTCTTCGGAACAGCAGGAGTGATAACCATCAGGGCTGGGTGTTGGCTCTCAATCCCCTTGGGCCCTATGAGGGCTTGGGACCGGGGTGGGGGGTGGGGGGCGCTGGGACACCTACTGGTGGTAGGAAGATTCCAGACTGCTTTCGCTTTGCTCGTACTGGGGACTGTTGCAGCAGAAAGACCCATCTAGCTTTTGAACACGCCCTCCTGCCTCTAACAGTGCTTGGCTGGAGTTCCACACTCCGGGCCGGCGAGGTTCTCCACACAGCAGCATCTGGTGGTTGTCCTGGGGGCGGCTTGGAAGAAGACAGGACACAGAATCAGAGTACCTCGTCCGGGATGCTGTCACACGTAATCTCCCCGCATCTGCTTTGCCATGCTGGGCCCTGTTTCTCTCTACTCCCTCCCAGCTTTCTAGAAGGATTCAAAGTAGAGAGAGTTTAATGAGCATCCTCCAGCCCCTCTAGCCAGCCAAGCCAAGTGGCTCTGGGCCCAGCTTATGACTTCCTTATACTGCCCTAGACATGAATCAACGAATGTGAGACATTCTGGTCTTGGAAGTGCTGCAGGAGGGACTTGGCCGGAGACCCCGGTTTATACACTTGTGCTCACCCTCTCATTCTCGGAGTAGGCTTCATTTTTGTGATTATATATTTGCCAGATTTGGTTCCATTCGTGATGAACTGCCACAACTGTCCGGGTAGGAAAAACTGGGCAGTCCCCCAGGGAGTGGAGTCCTGGCCCTCCTCTCCCACATCTCACAGTGTCCTGTTTTGAATCTAGGTCCTGCACACACCTCTCTCTCTCTCTCTCTCTCTCTCTCTCTCTCTCTCTCTCTCTCTCTCTCTCTCTCTCTCTCTCTCTCCTGCCCTTCACCTTTCACCTCGAAGCCTGAATGAAGGTTTACTCAGAGGCAGCAGCAGGTTCCAGAGTCATCAGTCCATTAACGACATTTCTCTTTGATATTTCGGTTCCCAGAAGACCCCCCCCCTCCCCCAGTCCTCTGGGAACCCCTCTGCATACTAGTCCCTGCACTCAGGAGCTCCTCCTCTGTGCCTTGCTGGCTCTCTGGTCCTCTCTGAGTGAGAGACATCTAGAGTGGAAGTTGCAGACAGCAGTCACAAAGCCCAAGTCCTCGGGGACAGGGACGGGGAGGGGTTAATCACACATCTAATTAATCCAACAGATGTCGTTTTAAGAGCTCGTTTCTCAGTGATTTGGCTGCACATTTCCCACCTTGCTTGAGATAGGCTTGCAGCCCTGTCAGAAAGTGTCCTTTAATAAGCCCTGGAGGAAGAGCCTGCTTCCTGTCCCTTCTTGGCTCTGGTGAGCCATCCTGGGTTTTCCAGAAAGCTCCTGGTATGGCTCCCACAGCCAGTGTTTAATGCCTGCCACACCGTGTCACACTGGGCTGGTTCCAGACTCGCCTGCCAGCTTGCACCAGAACTTGGTTTGTGTGTTGAGACTCTGTCCGTCTTGGGTCGTCTGACCTTCAAGGGGTGCATTTGAAGGATGCAGCCTGTGTGGGGGTAGAAATGAGTGGTTCCTGAGCATTCTCTCCCCTTTCAGTCCTCCTACCCCTTCTCTACAGCCCAGCCTACCCTGGCGCTTAGCATAGCTCAGGCTAAACTCAGACTCACAGTGGTTTTCCTGTCTGAGCCTCCTGAGTTCTGGAATTACACGTGTAGCCATTACCCTTAAGTTTCAAAGCACCGACTTTTGAGTCTTTTCCCTTGGTACAGGATGTTGCTCTGTAGCCCAGGCTGGTCTGAAATTGCCTCTGTAGCCCAGGCTGCCCTCTTGTCTCAGCCTGGGATTATAGTAAGGGCTAGTAGACCTTCCCTAGTCTTCACTGGAAGCATGCTTTTGAGGAATGTTGCTGAGCAGTGACAGGGGGTGTCTTCTGATAGGTGAGGGGAACTCCTGTTCCGAGTGGCTCTGTCCTCATGCCGAGGACCGAGTCTGGAAGCATGAAGGTGGTACTCCAGTGGGGAGGATGGGATGGGAAGGGTAGAGGTGCTGCCTCCTGCAGGTCAACAGGGCTGGCTAGGGGTGTACATGGGATCATGGGACTTACATGGGTGGTCAGCTGGTCCTCAGCCATGCTGGTGGCACTGGTCAGGGCTGCATAAGGCCAAGGTGTCTGTGGGTCACAGTCCCTTGCCGTGCCTACTCTCATCTGAATACGGATCCTGGCGTCCCTCTGGTGGCGGATCTAGATGCTGCCTCGTTGAGGTCATCGTTGGTGTTTGCGTACCAAGTCCTGGCCTATCCATGTCCCCTGCAGCACCTGTCCTGGGCTCCCCTTCTGTCTGTCTGCCAAGCTCTGCTCAGTGGCTCCCGTATCAGGGTTCTCCCGGGGCATGATTCTGCGCTTCTTCCGTTTCCCGAGTCTCTCCCTGAGGGTCTACATGAAGCCCCAGGATGGCAGCTGAGGGTTGTCTTCTGCTCGGAGTCTCCCTGCATCTGACTCCTTGCTGCCTCTTTGCATTCAGCTGTGTCAGTTTACTCCTAGCTTAGTATCCAGCCCAGAAAGAACTCTTGAGTGACCCCAGCTCCCAGCCTGCGATTTCTCGCCTTCCCTGAGCTGGTGTGGCCACCCCACCTGAGCCCTTGGCTTTAGAGTCCACTCGGTGGAACGAGGTGGGCGTGGCGCGTGGACCAAGGCTTGCAGTCTTCCTCAGCCACAGCTGCACCGTTAGTTTTCCTGTAGATTGATTCCTGTGCTGACTGCTGGGCACAGCCCGCACAGACTCGCCTGCGTGTGCCAAACTTAGGGAACCCTCATCTGTTGGCAGGATGCGCTCTCCTCACACCCTAACAGCCCTGGGGTTCTTTCTCCAAAATTTCCCTCCTCCCCTCAGCACTGGAAAGCTTTAGTCCATACTGCACCCCATCTCCCATGATCTGTCCTCAGCAGCAGGAAGCAGGATCAGTTCAGCATCAGCCCGCTTTGCACCTTTCCCAGCATCTTGTGGATTTGGGGTAGACTGTGAGGATTTGATAGCGCAAGAGTCTAAAACCCAGAAAGTCGGAGGTTACACCCAGCTCTGCAAACCCCTCCCTGCACATTCCCAACCCTGGGCAGGTGCTCCTGTAGCCCTAGACCTAGTTCTGCCCTGGCGGCCATGTTCTGGAAACAGAGACACCCCGGCCTTCTTTCCTCCCCCTGCCATCCATGAAATCAACCATGGTTCTCTTTGGTTTTCCAAGACAGGACCCAATTGTAAATTCACTGGGTAGCTGAAACCGGCCTCGAACTCCTGATCTTCTTACCCCTACCTCACACGTGCTGAGATCACTGGCAAACGCTACCACACCAGAAAGCCACAGGGCTCTGAGCCTTGTGCCTGAGTGGACAGCGGTACCAGCCTCTTCAGAGCTGTGGCTTGGATATGTGGATGCTCTGGTCCAAAGAAGTACATTTTACGTCAGTCGCTCAGGGTACCCCTCTACAAATAGATTTTGTACGTAGGCTTGAGCAAACATTGTGTGTTCCCATCCTTTATATGCCAGAGTTGGGTATATTCAGTCCTTTTCTCTTGTCTTACAAGTTGTTCTCATGCAGGGAGCTTTGCAAGAATGTCCAGCCCTGCACAATTCTTCCCACTCCTCAGAGGTTCTGGTTTTATTTTCCGTGGGACTCTAATAGAGAACCACTGTCTTAATGGGTCACGATCCAGTCTGTAAAACACAGAGATGGACGATTCACTAAGAGGTGCAGGTCTGCGGGGGAAACAGATGCCCAGGTGGTTAGATCCGAAGACAGGCAGGGAAGCTTCCGGCACAGCAAGGTTCGAAGCGGGGTGATCGTGTAGGTAGCGGAGGCAACCATCTTTCTGGCCGCTGAGCCCTAGGCCACCTCACAAACTGATTGGAGGAGAGAGGGTTTCCCCTTATGTGTGTGGTTCTAGAGCGTTTGAAAGAAAACTAGCTGTGAGCTGAACACTTGTGCAGTGGGGTTCCTGCTTCAGTGCTTTGCTGGTAAGGAAGGCTGCTCAGGTGATCTGCCCTATGCAACAGGCAGTTAAGTATAGCAAATGCTACCCACAATGGAGTAGTTTCTAGAGGAGTCCTTCATGTGTATTTTGGTGTCTGTGTGAGGGGCATACACTTGATACCCAAGGAAGCACTGGGCGAGCAGGTTCCCCGTGGAGTGTTACTTTTCCTTAGCATGGAGGCGGTGGGCGTAGAGTTGTGATCCTTTTCAACTTATCTCTACAATTGAAGTTTTTATAATGCAAAGTAGAGGTAGAAAAGTCAAGGCAAGGCAGTCTTCCCACCTTGAATGCCGCCATGTTGGAAACCTTGTGTGTGGCCCCTGCCCTTCCCCTGCATCCATTCCACGGACAGAACAGCGTGGTCATTCCTGTTCTTACAGACAGGGGCCCAGTCTCCCCAGGCAGAGCTAGTGAAGGGCTCTTGGATTAGGAACTAGTTAAGGGCTCTTGGATTAGGAACTAGTTAAGGGCTCTTGGATTAGGAACTAGTTAAGGGCTCTTGGATTAGGAACTAGTTAAGGGCTCTTGGATTAGGAACTAGTTAAGGACTTTTGGATTAGGAACTAGTTAAGGGCTCTTGGATTAGGAACTAGTTAAGGGTCCTGGATTAGGAACTAGTTAAGGGTCCTGGATTAGGAACTAGTTAAGGGCTCTTGGATTAGGAACTAGTTAAGGGCTCTTGGATTAGGAACTAGTTAAGGGCTCTTGGATTAGGAACTAGTTAAGGGTCCTGGATTAGGAACTAGTTAAGGGTCCTGGATTAGATGGGCTTGAGATGCTTCCTACAGAATTCTCTCTTAGTTTTGTTCCTTCTCAGTAAGTAAACAGCAGGAGTGTGAGGGTTGGATGCAGACGGAACGCTTCACCGTGGGTTCCCCAGCACGCTGGAGGGTTAACCCAGGTAGCTCTCAGGTTGTCAAGAGGGAGAAATTCTCCATCGGGGACCTTTGTAAATCCCTTTGCATTACTCCTCTGTGAAATGGGCTAATAAAACTCTCTGCCCAACAGGGGGTCGAGCAAGTTGAATGAGACAGTACACTTGATGTGCCTGCAGTGGAGTCTGTATAGCACAGACCAGTGTGAGTGTGTGTGTGTCTCACGTGTGTGAGTGTGTGACTGCCTGTGCTGGGCGACTGCATGAGAGGCCAGAGAAGGATGTCAAGGTGACTGCATGAGAGGCCAGAGAAGGATGTCAAGGCGACTGCATGAGAGGCCAGAGAAGGATGTCAAGGTGACTGCATGAGAGGCCAGAGAAGGATGTCAGGCACCTTCCTCTGCAGTTTCACTGTCACTAACTGGACGCTCATCCATCTCTGTTAAGCTGACTGGCTAGCGAACTCCCAGGATCCTCCTGTCTCTGTCCCCAGTGCTGGGGTTACAGGCACGTGCAGCCAGCCCGCCTCTTTTGGGAGCGCTGGGATCTGAACTCAGGTCCTCTTGCTTGTACAGGAAGTACTTTTACTCAACAAGCTGTCTCCCAGCCTCACAGTCTGTTACTCTATGAGAAGACCACTCTCCTGCCTTTGATTTTTCCATTGCCTAGTGTGGATATGTAACTGGCATTTTATTTATTCGTTTTCAAGTGTCTCACATCTTTGCTTTTTCTCTTACTGAGGGGAGACATTTTTCATAAACTATATTCTGATTATAATTTTGCCTCCCCCAGCTTCTCCGAGATCCCATCTCCCCTCCCATCCAAATCCACTCCCTTTCTCTCTCTCCTTAGAAAACAAACCAGCATCTAAGAGCTAATAATAAAATAAAACAAAACAAGGCAAACAAGCCGGGACAGGGCAAGGATGCAGAGACACAAATGTTCGTACACGAAGAGATCCCATGAAAACTGAAAACCAGGCGCCATCATGTGCACTCAGAGGATCCTGAAAAGATCCTGACAACCTCTCAAGACACCACTGAGTCCTGCTGTGCATGGGGCCTTCCCTTAGGCGAGGTTTGTGTACCCGGCGAGATCCAGTTGGAGAAAGCTAATTTTTCGTTTGCAAGTGGTTATCAATTGGAGATCGCTCTGGCTTAGGGATGCGGCTCGCCGCCCCTCCCCTCTCAGCGCTGGAACCCCATCTGGCTTAGACCTGTGCAGGCCCGTGTTGGTGCTGCCACAGTCCAGATGTGAGCCCGTCCTGCCGTGTTTGGAAGGCCTTGTTTCCTTGGCGTCCTCCACCCCTCTGGCTCTTAGTCTTCCCACCTCCTCTTCTGTGGGGTTCCCTGAGCCCTGATAGGAGGGATTTGGTGAAGACACCCATTCAGGACTGTGTGTCCCGAGGTCTCTCGCTCTCCACATGTTGTCCAGCTGTGGGTCTCGGGATCGGCTCCCATCTCCTGCAGGCGATGGCTGGTGCTGGTGGCTGAGCAAGCCACTGATCCGAGTATAGCAGTGTCCTCAGGAGTCATTGCTCCTGAGCATTGCCAAGGGCTGTGTTCCTTTCGCAGGACAGTGGGTCCCTGTGCTGTCTAGCTGCGTCGGGGTAGGATCCATCTCACGAAGTGGTCCTGGTCCAGTGATGATGGTCGGTCACACCTCAGTCTCCGTGGCCCGGGGCGCCAGTGCATCTTTCAGGCGGGTCGTCACTATAGATCTAAGTTTGGGCCCGGTTGGCCTTTACCTTTCTCCTGTGGCAGCATGCAAAGTACCTTCCCGGACCGTGAACACTAGTCCGCGGGGCACAGGCCCTGGGTAGGCACCAGCTGGACTTCTCCATGTTCAGTGAGCTGTGTGGGTGTTATTTCAGCTGGGGGTTTACCAATAACCTATATCTCATAATTCGGTTCCTTGGCTTCAAACTTGACACACTGTTGGTTTGGAGGACAGAGTGGCCAATGTGTATGCATGATGCGGCGGGGAGGGAGGAGAGAACAATTTCCCTTTAGAGAAGTGTCACCATGACTAGTGTTTAGTGAGATGACTGAGCATGTTTCTTGACCTTGGCCTGCCTGTGGTGTCCCTTCGTGGAGATTGAGAGGCTCGGACGCACCGCCGAGGTTCCTTCCAGCACTGAAAGTGTATGTTTATTGAAGTTTGTAAAAAGTGGACACCCCTGCCTCTTCTAAGGAAGACGAGACCTGGGGAAGCACTTCTGGGCTCCAGGCACCCTGCAGGGCCAACTTCGCTCCAGCCCTTCTGAGGAGCACCTGTCGCATGGAGGTCACCCTTACTGCCGGTCTCGTGTGTGGCCTGCACGGCCCGAGGCGTTGCCGCCCTTTCTACCTTTACCATTAAACGGTGTCTGGCGTCCATGCAGCCACATCTCGATGGAGCTGACGCTGAGGGTTGGATGCATTCCTCCGTGGCCCGCCCCTTCCCCTTCCCGTGCTCTTCCGGCATTTGACAGAGGCTAATACGTACTTGAAAACAACAGACAGAGGGAGCAGACGACAGCCACGGCTCGGCTGCGGCCCAGACGCGTGTCGCGCGGAGGGCACAGACGGACAAAAAGGGAGCGGAACTCTAATTAAACTGGGACACGTCTGACACCGCATCCTTTTGTGTTTCGTGTCTGCATCCGAGTTCATCTTGTAACCTTGGAAATGCCACAGACCGTTCTGGAGTGGGACCCCCCCTCCCCCCCAGACACAAACCCGGGGTTGGCTGGCACCTCCGAGCCGCCCCCTTCCCGCCCTGCATAAGTGAGTTCGTTTCCATCTAAAGCCGTGGTGCCCGTGGCATGGCCGGCTTGACATTGCCTTGGGAGTCTCCCTTTAATGTTTACGTTTGCGTCCCTGCCTGTGGCCTTCAGGCCCCCACTCTACCTTCCCTGCAGCCTGCACCTGCAGTCAAGGATGCAAAACAGTTACCATGGCAACCGTCAGCGAGATATTAATTTTAGATACTCCAAAAGTTTTTTTCAGCTGGAACTTTTTTTTTTTTTTAAGCCGACGCATTTCTCCTTCCCTGTCTGAACGCTGGAGGTTAAGCTCTTTAGCGGCCCTGCTTGCAGACTTTTTCTCCTTTACCCCCTCACCTGATCCAGTGACGTACACAGTCAGCCCTGGGTTTCTGGTTACAGCTAAGTGACAGGTGGTAGGAGAAGCCCCTTTCTTGGTTCCCCAGATGCTGGCTTAATGATGACTTTTGACACCCACAGCTGTGCGCACAGCACACGCAACGGGAAAGTCTCACCAGGTTCGTTCTGCCCAGTAGTTAGAGCAGTACAAACAAATTCCTAAAATGTGCCTAGAAATGAAACAACACAGAAAACCGCAAGCCTTCTGGAGCGAGCCGACAGGCTGTGTTGGGCAGGGTCACATGGTGTTCGCGAGATGTTTCACATGGGTGTCAGGTCTGCAGGGTCGGAAACACCTACAGAATGGAATGCAAACGAGAGGGGGTTGCAAATGAGCGCAAATGAAGAAACGCAAAAGAAGGTTTTGCATAGCAGCACCCATTTCCCTCGCTGCGATCGATCGCCCGCCAAACACATCACCCGCCACACACGGTACTGTGATGTCCAGGATGTGGGGCTGGCCCAGTAATGGCTCCAGTTTTACATGTTTTTAAAGACTGTGTGCAGGTCTTTTGCATTCCTTGTTCACGTGTCAGTAACGCGTCCGTAATCACCCTCATTTTGGGAATACAGAAGCTCAGTTCTGTTTTCCTGCCCAGTAGGTCTTTTAAGTGTTTTGTTTTCCCAAATCTGTTGGTTCTAGTCCATCACTCACCATGAGCAGTAGGGGGGAAACCCGGGAAGCTCTGGTCTTGTCCTGTAGCTGTGGAGCACCGAGGTTGTCTTCTCTTAACCCTTAGAGCAGAGCCCACTAGAGAGGGAAGCGGGGCCTGCGTGTGCTGGGCCAGCCCCCCAGAGCCAGCCCTGCCCAGGCCCCTTAGCCCTTCACCTTCCTGCCTTTCGGGTCTTAGGACTTCAGTTCAGGGTGCTTCCCACCCAGCACACCCTGGGAGAGCAGAGCCCGCCCTGCCTCCCACTGCCTTCTTTCACCTCTGGTGTTGATGGTTTTTTGTTTTTAAATGCATCTTTGTTTGTTTTTCCTTTTCCTTCCATTTCCGAATAGTTTGACAAAAACATGTTCCCTATGGGGTGGAACCCTCACTGTAGTGAGTTGGTGCTGGTCTTGGGGGGGGGGGGAGTGGTGTCAAAGTAAAATGAGTGGGGAGTTCTGCTTGTTAGGTGTGTGAGGCATGCTATTCCCCCTCCCCCTTTCCTTCCTTCCCTCCCTCCCTCCCCCCTCCTTCTCCCTCCCTCCTCCTTCCATCTGCTCCCTCCCTCCCTCTGCTCCCTCCCTCCCTCCTCTCCTCCTTCCTCCTTCTCCCTCCCTCATCCTTCCATCTGCTCCCTCCCTCCCTCCTTCTCCCTCCCTCCTCCTTCCATCTGCTCCCTCCCTCCCTCCTTCTCCCTCCCTCCTCCTTCCATCTGCTCCCTCCCTCCCTCCCCCTTCTATCTGCTCCCTCCCTCCCTTCCTCCCTCCTTCTCCCTCCCTCCTCCTTCCATCTGCTCCCTCCCTCCCTCCTTCTCCCTCCTTCCTCCTTCTCCCTCCCTCCTCCTTCCATCTGCTCCCTCCCTCCCCCCTCCTTCCCCCTCCCTCCTCCTTCCATCTGCTCCCTCCCTCTCTCCTCCTTCCATCTGCTCCCTCCTTCCATCTGCTCCCTCCCTCCCTCCTTCTCCCTCCTTCTCCCTCCCTCCTCCTTCCATCTGCTCCCTCCCTCCTTCTCCCTCCCTCCTCCTTCCATCTGCTCCCTCCCTCCCCCCTCCTTCTCCCTCCCTCCTCCTTCCATCTGCTCCCTCCCTCTGCTTTCTTCTCTCCCTTTTTGTCTGTCACACTTTGCTTTCCATGCTGGGCTCAAACTCAGTGACCAAAAGCAACTTGGGAGGACAGGGTTTATTTCGTCTTACACTTTGGCAGCACCATCCATCATCCAGGGAAATGAGGGCCGGAGTCTGGAGGCAGGAGCTGGTGCAGAGGCCTGAGAGGCATCCGCTTACTGACTCTCCCTTCCTGGCTTGCTCAGCTCTTTCTTAAAAGCACCCAGGACCACCTGCCCAGAGGTGGGGCTGCCCGCAATGAGGGTGGGTGGGGCACTCTCTGTCAGTCATCAGTCAAGAAAACACCCAGACTTTCCCACAGGACAGTCTGCAGGGCCGTTTTCTTAACTGAGGTTCCGGCTTCCCAAGCGACTGTAGCTTGTGTCAAGTGGACAATAAAGCCAGCCAGCACACCTTCCTCTTCCCTCCGGTCCCCTTCCCTCCCTGCCCTCATCTTTCCTTCCCTCCCTGACTCTGTCCTGCTGCTGGTCCCCCTTCCTCATGGGTGCTGGGAGCCTGGTTCTCTGGAAGCGTTCCCCGCCCCGGGCCTCATTTCCCTCAGCTGATGAGGAATCTCTCGGCTTGGCTTAGCAGTCTCATTTTCTGTTCCCAGTGCTCGCTTGTTTTAATGTGTTTCAGTTAATGAGGTAGAAGAGAGAAAGAAGTGCCACTGTTTATACACAGACAGCTTGTGCCGAGTGCCCTGTTGCAGCCCATTTGGCCCTGGGCATCCTCAGGGAACAAGTCCCACAGAGCCAGGACACTGCTGTGGAAGGAAACACAGTTTGTCGGGGCTGACGCAGGTGGAGATTACCGTGTGTGCACTTTGCTGAATCATCTACTTTGTTGGTTTTTTTTTTCTAGGTGAGGCTTTCTTTTGGATGATTAAAGACAACTAGACTCAGCTTTAGGGTGCAATCAAGAGAGTTTGCCCAACCTCTCCCCAAGCCATTTCAAATCCTTTTGCTTTTACCAACCCCACTCTCCCTGTGGGACCCTCCCACCCCCCACCCCCCCTGCGGGAAGGGTCAATTCATTTGAAGTAACTCAAAACCAGTTTCTGGAGTCCGAGAAGAATCACACGTTGTGTACAGAACAGAGTCTGGTGCCAAGCGCAGTGGTGCTCGCCCATAATCCTAGCACTCAGGAGGAGGTAGAGGCAGGATGTGAGTTCAAGGCCAGCTGGGTTACATAGTAGTTAGGCTCTGTCTCAGAAAACAAAGGGAAACCCCCAGACCTCAAACAGTCTGAGGCCAGCTGTAAGAATTGATGTTTTCTGTTTCACCGGCAAAGGCAGGACTGCCGAAGGGGTAGACTGGGGAGTGACTTTGTCTGAGCAGGGGTCTAGTTCGGGCCGTGACCCTGTTGCTCATTCAGGGCCCCTTCCCCACCCAGGTGCAACCTCTGCTGTCCCTTCTCAGATCTGGGCGAGCAGGCTGTTGCTCAGAGTCGTCAGGGAGCCAGGAGTGGGTTGATCTTGTGCCTCGTTCATGTCTCTGGCTTCTGAATGTGCAGAAGGTACAGGGGTGCCGGGCCACACGTGAGGGCTCCCTCTCTTTGGTCCCAGCCCCACCACAGGCATCTACGCTGTGGAAGGACGTGCTCTCCCTTGCCCTCCTCCCACTCCTTCCAGCTTAGCCTTTCTCTTCTCGACACTTGTAGCCCTTAAATGGTTAAACCTGTTGCCTGGCCTTGGCATGGTGCCAGCCCCAAGGGGCGATGCACAGGCTGGAGGCCCCCTGCTCATCCTGGCTTCCCGAAGGCACAGCGGCCGTGGGCTTCAGCAGGAATTAAACAATTACTAAGTCTTAGTCCTTCCCACCTTCCGTGGGTCGACTCTATAAATTGTCAGCCTGTTGACATTTTAATGCGAATTATGTCATGTGGTATCCCCTTTGATTTCGACATGCCTCAGTTTGTAAATACATGAGCCACTCAAAGGCTTGTGGTTAGTGTGCGCTCAGAAGGCCCCAGGGTTTTTGGTGGGGAAGCGGGTGCTGGAGCTAGCACAATGCAGGGAGTGTGCCTGGCCTGGAAGCTGCTCTCAGGCACCCGCTGGCTGGCGCTCGGAGGGGTGGTGGGCTGTGTGCAGGGGTGTGGGGGGCACCTGCTCTGAGCCCTCCTGCCAATCCCTGAGACTCCCAGCCCCTCCCAAGACTCCGGGAAGGCTGCTGCCGTGGGGTATTTTTTTATTGGGTGTGTGGATGGGTGCACATTCCCTGTGACACTGTGTAACTGTGTTGAGGGGTCACTTGCTCTGTGTCTGGAGAACCACGTTGCTGGAGATTTCAGGGCCTCACCCAGCACCGGGCTCTTCCTAGACAGAATTCGGCTGACCCAGGGGAGAAGGGTTCTCGAGCTAAAGATGGGTGTGTATGGAGAAGCTGAGGGCAAAGGAAGGCGTAGAGGCTGTTATGGTATGTGCTGGGCATGGCACCTCACTCCTACAATCCCAGGGTCTGGGAGGCTGAGGCAGGAGGATTGCTGTGAGCGCAAGTGTGATCCTGTCACAAATGATTCCTGGTGGTAGGGGTGGGGATCGTGTGTGTGTGTGTGTGTGTGTGTGTGTGTGTGTGTGTAGAAGGAAGTTGGAGATGTTAAGTGTTCAGATTCTGAAGTGAAATTCAATGGAAAAAAACAGGATAAATGTGGGGGGGGTAGGTACTTTTGGGTGTGCGATGCAGTAGATTCTGCCTTTTTATTTGTTTTAAGAGTTCTCATACAAGAAAGGGTTTGAAAATTAGAGTCCTTGCATCTCCCTTCTCTTGCTTCTTCTAAGATTTATCTGTCTTTATTCTTTGGGGAAGACGGGATGGAGAGAGTATAAGTCAGACAGACAGACAGACAGACATTCCTTCTGAGAATGGCTGTAAGATTATTTTCAGTCTCTCTCCAATATCTACTTCGAGTTTAGCTGTAAGGACATATTTGAAACAAAGTACCAAGACATTAGAGTAGCTACAGGCCCACAAGAACTTTGCTCCTGGCTCATTAAAAAGTACAGTTAACAGATAAGTTTCCAGAATCAAACAGTGGCATCCAGGCTGTAAGAGGACCGTGTGTGCGTGTGTGTATGTGTGTGTGTGTGTATGTGTCTGTGTGTGTGTATGTGTGTGTTGGTATGTTTGTGTGTGTGTATGTGTGTGTATGTGTGTGTATGTATATGTGTGTATGTGTGTATGTATGTGTATGTGTGTGTGTGTATGTGTGTGTATGTGTCTGTGTGTGTCTGTGTATGTGTGTGTGTATGTGTGTGTGTGTCTGTGTGTGTCTGTGTATGTGTGTGTGCATGTGTGTGTGTATGTCTGTGTGTGTGTATGTGTGTGTATGTATATGTGTATGTGTGTATGTGTGTGTGCATGTGTGTGTGTATGTGTGTGTCTGTGTGTGTATGTATATGTGTATGTGTGTGTGTATGTGTGTGTATATATGTGTGTGTGTGCGTGTGTATGTGTGTGTGTATGTGTGTGTGTGTGTGTGTGTGTGTGTGTATGTGTGTGTCTGTGTGTGTGTATATGTGTATGTGTGTGTGTATGTGTGTGTATGTGTGTGTGTGCGTGTGTATGTGTGTGTGTATGTGTGTGTGTGTGTATGTGTGTGTGTGTGTGTATGTGTGTGTCTGTGTGCGTGTGTGTGTGTGTGTGTGTGTATGTGTGTGTGTGTGTTGTAATTTTGATTTTAAATACAGAGCATGAGATATTTTTGCAGCTGGAAAGTAGGTCTCATTTTTCTACTTTGTCCTCACTGTCGTGAGCAGGAGTTAATGCTTGGAAACACACTTGGTCCCAGAGCAAGGCCTTCTGCTGAGATACTTACACCTGGGACAGGGGTGGCGGCTGTATGGTTAAGAGCCCTGGCTGCTCTCGCTGACTGAAGGTTTAGTCCCAGCACCCACACATGACCCACAGCTCCAATTCCAGGCCCTTTCACGCCCCCCAGCTGTTCCGTATACATATGGTAAACACATACACATTCAATGATTTTTTTTTTTTTAAAGAAACCCGCATGTGTTGACCGGATGTGTCCCAGTGGCAGAGCTTGGCCTAGCTCAAGTGAGGCCTCAGGTTTGAGCCCCGGGACTGCCCATGAGGGGACAGGGAGAACCTAGGTGCGTTGTATGACTTGCTGGCAGCGAGCTAGCTGTGGTCACCTTCGCCATGTCTTTCGAAGGCTGCAGCGTGGTCGCTGCCCACGCTTGCGCAGAACCCACTCACGGCCTCCCGGGCCGTTGCACAGCACTGGTTTTCTAGCCCTGTGATGAGATCGTCCTGATGATTTTGATGATGGGTAGATGAGCTCACTCCTACTTGGTATTTCCTCTGCCTTCATTTCTTCAGAATTCAAGGGAGTTGGGTAACCAGCACAGCAACGAGCAGAGTGGAGACATCTGTGAACTGCAGCTCAGTAAAGCTGGGACTGTCATCGCCAGGAGCCAGTTCCTCCTCATTCAAAATAATGTGTGTGTGAGGGCGGGGCCCCGAAGGAGGCCGTAGAGGGTGGCCGGTGCCCTGTGCTGGAGTTGGGGCAGTTGTGAGCCTCCTGACACGGGTGCTGGGAGCAGAGCTCAGGTCCTCCAGAAGAACAGTAAGTGTTTTCTAACTGCTGAGCCATCTTGCCAGCCCCAAGGAGTGGCTTTTCCCTGACCAGAGAGCAGGTATCCTTGGCTTTCCTGCTTCCGTTGGGAGCCATTGAGTCTGACCTGGGATGCACCTGGGCTCCTGAAGCTTTCCTGGCACCTGGGAGAGCTACAGTTCCTCTTTGCCTTTCATAGACTTAGGAGCCTTTGATAGTCGTCATGTTTGGGCATCTACTTCTTTCTCCATCTCTGTGTGTATTTCAGGTAGAATTATCTAGCTAGGTGATAGGCCAGCTGACAGGGTAAATATGTACCTACAGGGCTGGGGTTGCAGCTCACTTGGTAGAGCTCTTGCCTAGCACATACGAAGCCCCGGGTTTGATCAACAGTACCATGTAAGCCAGGTGTGGTGGCATATACCTGTAACTGTAGTATCGGGGTAGTGGAGGCAGGGGGATTGGACTTCCTAGGTTGTCCTCAGCTACATAGTGGGTTTGAGGCCACTACAGGGCTGCTACCGCCGCCTTTGCCTCAACTGCGTCCAAGCTGAGCATGACGGTGTATTGATGGTGGGGGAGGGAATCCAGCCAGGCTCTGGGCAGCAAGGAAGAAGGGCAGACCGATCATCTGTTCCTATCACACAGCAATGGCTTTGTATTAAGTCCACATTCCAGCCGTTCTAGCCCTGTGGCTTATTTGCATAGCACACAAAGCACAGATCGTACAATGTATTCAGGTGTCACGGACACCGGCAACTGACCACGGATATGAATGGACATGTGTGTCCCTATTGTAAGACCTTCCAGCCACCCCTGGACCACCTGGACATTGTTCAGCCTCATCACGGGGGCACCTGGTTAAGGCCCAGAAGTGGGCATCCTTGTGTCTCAGGTTTAAAAATGCATTTGTAGGGTGGGTAGGAGGAGATGGGATTAAAATCCCAAAGGAAGTAAATGCCCCACGGAAGGAAACTCAGGACGTTTTTAATAAGGGAGAATTGGGAGCAAGTTAGAGGTAGGTGGAGGGTAGGCGGGAGTTAGCAGGGTGTGTGTGGGGGTGTCTGACAATTAACTAATTCTCCTTGCTCTAATCCATGACAGAATTAATCACACATTAACATAGTGACAACAAAATTAATGTCATATGCAAATTAATAGTGCAGGCTTGGCATTCAACAGCCTGTTGGGTTTTTTAAGGCTTGTGTTGTAGTTAACACCCACCAGGGTGGCGCAGTCCATCAGCCAGCAAGGTGCCCAGCCAACCCTTGTTCTGCCTGATAAGATCTAGGGCTTCTCTGAGACAGAGTCAACTCCCGTCCTGCTGGCTGGCTGGCTTGAAATGATTTAGGTTAAAAACTTAGAAGCAGAGTCGAGAAATAACAGCAACCTTGGCCGTAGGCACTTTGGGCTCTCACGTGTTCTACTGCCCGTCTCTTGTAGGAAAGCAAGAGCTGTTTTCTTCAAGGCCTCCTAGGGAACTGTTAAAGCACCCCAGAGATGCCCTTAGCGAGCAGTCGGTTGGCACAGCCCGGCCCTGGCTCATTCTGTCATGAGTTCGAGACTGTAAAGGGCCTTGTTTTGTGTGGCTTCAAAGAGTCAGCCCGTTTAAACCCAGCTCTGAAGCAGGAAGCGCTTGATGCTAACAAACAAATAAACAGGAAGCAAGAGCACGGTGCTGTGTAGCATTCTGACTGTTTAAACCTGCGTGCCCCAGGCAAGCGTGGGCTAGTCCAGTCCAGTCAGCCACTAAGTCGCTCGCACATTCGCCATCTGTGATAATTACTGTTTTGACACTGAATGAGTAATGGCATCGATAGCCGGGCATCGTACGGAATGCAGAGACAGAGATGCGGCCCTGCCCGGGAGCCACATGGAGTAAGTGCCAGGAGGAAGCAGTTCAAAGCAGGGTAAAAAGCGTTCCACCGCTGATGCTCATGGCCAATGAGTATTGGCGTTTCCTTCGTGGTACTGATTTCCTCAGCTTTTTCATTAGCTTCCACTTCATCTACTACCGAGGAGAGAGACCGGAGCTTGATGAGGTCATGCAGAGACCTGGGAAGTGCTGTGTGGGCTGCAGAGACTCTTCGTCCCTGGGTCCCTGGGTGTGCTTGTTGTATGTTACACGCACCAGACAGAAGGTTTAGGGAGGACAAAAATTGAGGCAGGGTTCCAGAACCGGGGCACTAGGGAACCAGCGAGGCGTCGGGACGCATCAAGAGTGGGCAGCACCCACACCTGCTTCTCCTCTCCTCACTGTGGATGACCTAAGTGTCAGGTTGTATATGTGCAGTGTGTGTGCAGATACAAGCGTGCACACGTGGAAATATATTTCTTCTCTTTTCTTTCTTTCCTTCTTTCATTTCTTTTTTGTTTGTTTGTTTGATTGATTTTGTTTTGAGACTGAGCTTCTCTGTTGTAACTCTGGCTGTCCTGGAACTCACCCTGTAGACCAGGCTGGCCTCGAACTCACAGAGATCCTCCTGCTCCTGCCTCCTGAGTGCTGGGATTAAAGGCGTGTGCCATCACTGCCCGGCTGTAAGTGTATTTGTAATTTTTAGCTATGTTCTATGCTTTAGATACTAATTTTATTAGTCCTTATAGCAGCTTTAAAACCTCTTGCATTTATTTAGTGTGTGTGTATGCGTGTGTATGTGTGTGTGCATGTGCATGTGCATGCGTGTCCGTCTGTCTTTCATCCACAAACAGGCGCCACAGTATATGAGAGAAGTCCGAGGACAGCTTCCAGGGGTCTCAGGAGTTGGTTCTGTCCTTCTACCATGTGGGTCCTGGGGATCGAACTCAGGTCTTCAGACCTGGCAGTAGTGTCTTTACTTGGCAAGGCATCTTGATGGCCTGTAGCAGCTTCCCTCTGTGTGAACCGAATGGTTTATCTGAGACTTTAGTGCGGAAAGAGCGGGGGAGCATGGTGAGTGTGGGAGTGGCTTCCATTTCTACACCCAGCTCCTGCGGGTGCCAGCCCCTCTTCCTCATGTATGTGCCATGGCATCATCTGTTGAACAGAACCATTCGCCTCCCCCAGAGTCTAGGATTACATGTCCTGATGTTCAGGAAGGGATTCCAGGGGCAGCGAACCTGGGGACACCTGATCGTGACACATGCCTCGCACAAACAAGACAGAAGGAGACGCCCCGGGCGTTAGCGCTTAGAGCCACACAGCGAGCCCCACAGGGCTGGGGGGCACGTGTGGCCACATGCAGGCACAGCTGGTCCGAGTGCTACCTGGTCACCGTGTCAATGTGGCAGGCAGATGTCCCTTCCTGTGCCCTGGAGGCCATCTTGGATGGCAGCCCCCTGCTCTGGGTCCTGGTGCTGGTTGCCACGCCTCCCACTTGGTACTTGCTGGCATAAGATGAGATGGGCCTGGGTTCTAGAGAAGGCCCACGTGACCATGACGGCCGCCAGAGGGATGTCACCTGTGGAGGGCAGGCGGGCCTCACTGTCCTCATGGGTGATTGGAAACGATCGGGTGCTCATGTTCCCTTAGTGAAGGATGATGCCAAGCACAGACGATGTGGAGGGGGGGTTGTTACTTTGAGGAGGAGAGTTTGAGTACATGAAGCAGTCCAGATGCAGTGCTTGGGCATCCCTGCTTGTGACCAGGGTCTGCACGCAGACAGGCCTGTGTGGCCATGTCCTGATGCTTCCGTTCAGTGAGGCTACCTCTCAGCTGCCCCCCGTCCCGGACACTCTGCACCGGAGCTTGGTTGAGGGACCAGCTGCCAGGGGCCCCTGCACGCCGCCCGCCGTGCCCAGCTGGGAGGCGAGCCTGCTTTCCTTCCTTCTGCATCTGTGCGTGTGGACATTTTAATTTTTCCCTGGATAGCTTTGCCTGGGATACTGCTTGCCGCCTGCCACGGTTGCTAGGAAACCAGCAGAGGCCCGTCTCCTCCTCGTTCAGGACAAGGCCGCAGCCAGCATCCCTGAGCCTGAGCCAGCGTGTATCCTGCTGAGAGCTGGCCACATGTGCTAACCCCCTTTGCTCCGTGTCAGAGTTCCTTCTTTCCAGACCCCAGGACTCCTTTCTACATGTTCAGCATCTGTGTCTGGTAGCTGTCTCTCCGTGCCTCTCCTGTTAGTGTTGAGTTTCCTTTAGACAGGCTGGAGGATAGCCTGGAACCCACATGAAAATGTCTTTCTGTCACCCTGCTCAGACCACACTCGGGCGGACCAGACCCCCTCTCAGTTCTCTGCCCTCTGGGCTGCCCACTGCCCCTCCCCCTGTAGCCTCCAGCCCTTCTTGTTTCTGGAGCAATCTCTTATATCCACTGAAAGAAGGGGAAAAATGGGTGTGTTTTTTGGCCCCGGGGTTGAGGAAGGAAGTAATGATGACCTCATTTCTGTGCAGAATCTGTCCAGGTTCCTAGAAGCTGAGGTTCCTGGAAGCCGTGTTGGTGACGTTGTCCCGTTACCTTCAGCTCTCAGAATAATGCAGGTGGAGGGGAAGGTAGGGACTGGAACAGGGACCCTGCCTCGGGAGGCAGGAACGGCTAGGGAAGGGCGCTCACCTCCTGCCAGGGGCAGGCGGCTGGCTGGTGAGGCCCAGCGCCTCCACCCTGGTTGTCTTCTGCTCCGGGAAGCCACTCGTTCTTTCTCGCTCTCTCATTCGTTCACGCAGCTTCCCCTTCAGTGTCCATTTCAAGTTGACTCTACTCTTAAAGAGTTCCAGGGGCTCCTGAGCCTTGTTGGTGGCCATGGGGATTTTTTTTTCCCCCTGTGGATGTCTGTCAGAATGTAAAGGGCAGGGGACGTATTATTCCAGGTACCTAGTTACTGTGAGTGTTTTTTAAGGCAGCAGACCGTTAGGTTGAACTGGTTAGAATAATTACAGCATGCCCTCGCTGCAGCCGGCCGGGCAGCTGTGGAAAGTCACGACACATACGTACTTCCCTCGGGTAGTGGGAAAATGGTGTGGTATTATTACGCTGATGTAAAACTGATGTTTTATAGGTTGGACACACCGAGACAGATATGGATGGGAACTGTTCATCTTAGTGGTGTAGAATTTGGTGGTTTTGTTTGGTTGATTGCTTTTCTTTTTCGATGCTTTTGATATTTCCTGTAAGGAACGACACGCGCGCAGCGGCTGGGGAATGGCTCGTGGGTAAAGCGTTAAGCTCTGAGTCTAATCCTGAGAACCCACAGAAAGTGCTGGTTGTGGTGTTACCCAGTTATCAACTCCGCTTAAGGAAACAGAGCCAGGAGGGCCTCTCGGACTCTGGTGGGGTCTGGCCTAGTTAGTGACCTCCAGGCTAGTGAGAGACTGGCTCCTGGGAGGTGGGTGGTGTTTCAGAGAATGTCCTCTGGCCTCCATGCGCACGTGGCTGCACACTTCTCCCCCAACCCCCACTTTTAAATGAAAGCAGATTAATTAGGGTGCCAGAGTCAACTGGGGAACAGTTTTAAAGGACAGCTGTGGTTCTCATCTGAGAGGTTACTCCAGTCTGCTCGTCTGGGTGTGGATTGGAGAGATAGAACATGTTTTAACAGGCTTTCCCAGCACCTTCCCCTTGAAGGTCATTTAGGGAATACTGCATCCCAGGAAGGATATCCCACTGAAATATCTCTGAGCGCTTCCGAGTCCAGTTGACTGCAGGGCACTGGTAATTGCACGGGAGCCTTTCCTGTGAGAGAGACTGTTTACTTCACTACCACCAGGGGTAGAAACCGTTCCATCCAGTTCATCTTCCACAAGCAAAGCGTTCCTTGTGGTGTGATTATTTTTATAGAGCACAATACGGGGTGTATTTTGTCAGCGACTTTAAAAAAACAAACAAACAACAACAAACAAAACAAAACAATAAAAGAACCTTGTAAGGAGTAAATTTTTTGATTGTCATTCAAATTTTTCTCTGGGCCTGACTTTGACACCTGCAGAGTGCACTGTCTTCCGCGCCCTTTCTTGACGTCCGTCCCTGAGTGTGTCCTCTTCCCTCTGTTGTCTTTCCGTCTCCTGCACTTGTCACTGTCTGCATCCTCACGAGACAGGGCCTTCTTGGCGCAGCCTCCCTGGGCTCGGTCCCTTAACACAGGCACCCACACCTCCCACCCACGCTGTCGCCTTCCATCCCTGTCAAGAAGCTGTGCGTGCCCTTGGTTCCCGTGGAGCCCGCAGAGCCTGGAAATGGTCAGGGTTTTGCACGCATGTAGGTTCAAATTTTTATTTATGCTCAGCTTGAAATTGCTTCTTTAAAAAGCTGTGAAGTGCAGAGAACACATGAAAAAAGGAAGCTAACCCTAACCTCATCACCTAGAGGTGATTGTAATTTAAAATATGTTGGTACATGCGAATTTAGCCTTTCCCGTGCAGACACGGTACTGTTACTTTGTAGAATTAAAATGATCCCGTATATCATTTGTAACTAGCACTTTTAAAGCTTTTCAGTGTGTGACCTTTCCTGCGGCCGCAGAGGCAGGTGACTTTCCTGCGTCCACCACTAGGGACTCTCAAGTGTGCGCCGCTGTGCCTGGTGTGGGCCCTTTTGATGCTGCTGATGCTTTTCTACAGCAGTGTTCTCTTTGATTCACTGCATCTGTTTGTGTGTGAGTGTGTGTGGAGGTCAGAGAGCTACCTGCAGAGTCAGTTCTCCTTCCACACCGTGGGTCCCGGGAACTGCACTCAGGGCATAAGGTTGGTGCCAAGTGCCCCTCCCCACTGACCTTGCGCCCCACAGAAGGACCTTTAACAGCCGTGGAGCACGCACCCACGTGAAGGTTCTGTGGTTGATTCAGCGGCCCCTCCATTTGACATCTAGGTCTGCAGTTCTTTAGTATTGTAGGGAATCTTCACAAAGACGCTAAAGAGGACACTCTCTGGTGGAGGACTCTCGCTGGCTTGGGAGGACTTTTGCTGGTTGAGGAGGACTCCCTCTGGTTGAGGAGGACTGACTCTGGCTGGGGAGGACTCCCTCTGGTTGGGGAGGACTGACTCTGGCTGGGGAGGACTCCTGCTGTTTGGAGAGGACTCCCTCTGGTTGGGGAGGACTGACCCTGGTTGGGGAGGACTGACTCTGGCTGGGGAGGACTGACCCTGGTTGGGGAGGACTCCTATGTGTTGGGGAGGACTGACTCCAGCAGGGGAGAATTCATGCTGTGTTTCAGGCCCCAGTTCATCTTGGTCTCTTACTGGTGATGATACATGTTTAGACTCTCATGTCTTACATTAGCATATGGTGAAACCTTTGCTTTTTTTTTTTCTTCCCCTTGGTGAAATATGGAAACGCCTCTCCCGTGCCAAGATCTTGTTCTCTCCCTGGTTCCGTGCGTTTACACTTGAACCCACGAAGTTTGTTTAGCTATGTGCTGCGAGGCAGTGATCACTCTGTATTCATTTTCCCCCTTAGTTATCAGCCTCCACTCCCTGTGCCAAGCAGTCCGCCTGTGCGCCTCACGGTGCCTAGCGATGCTGACATATCACATACCAAACTTGAGCTTACCTGTGTTCCTGGCTTGTTCTCGCTTCATTAATCTGCCTTGGCTTGGGCCTGATCACAAGCTCCTTGTTATTTGTTTGGTATTGGCTGGTAGGAAAGTTGAATAGTTCTCATCAGTCACCATTATCTGCATTCTGTAGGTGGGGCATGGTGGCTTATTCCTGTAGTCTCAGATGAGTCAGGAGGATTGCTGCAAGTCTGGGACCAGCCTGGGCTACACAGTGAGCTCGAGGCCAGTCTGGGTTCTAGGGTAAGACGACCCTGTCTGAACGACAGCATCCCTCCCTTTCCTTTAGCACCTGTTCGTTCTTTTATTATTTGTCACCTGAGACTTTTATAGACTGTTGAGTTAATGGGCAACGCCTTCTGTGTCCATTCAAATCTGTTAGAAATGTCGGGCGAGGGAGGTCTAATTAGACAGCTGCATTTCACTGCAGAGGTTCCCCTGCAGGCTGGCTTTGATTTGTGACCAGCATGCTTTGGGCCAACATTCCTGAGTGCACCCTAGCCAGCCCCTCCTGTTTCCAGACTGCTCACAAGGACATCCTCAGAGACAAAAGCAAATGCCACTCATGGTTAGCAGTCCCTTGCTCTTCTGGCTGGGTCGTAGTAATCACAGCTGTCACTGTATTTGTGTGGAAAGAGGGGAGCTGAAGCTTCAGGGGAGAGGTGGCTGGTCCCTCCTCCTGCGCTCGGTGCACACACCTTCCTTCTCCTCGTTCCTGGCTGCCCTTTTCCAGGTGCTTGCACACACCTGCCTAGGCCAGACCATAATGTACAGGTTCCGGTGCCCCTGAAAAACGAGACACCATGCTTCTTCCCAGTGCTGCTTTACTTACTCAGACAAGCCCTTGGTGGTTGCTGAGAGTCACCTCCAGGGCACTGAATCTCCGGAACGGTGCTTGGTGCTCATGGTGCACTCAGAGCTCACCGCAGCTCAGAAAACGGACGCATGGAGAAGTACCCAGTGTCCAAAATGCTTGGGCCGCAGGCGTGTTGGCAGCTTTGGGATTTTTCTCAGAACGTTTATACATATTGTAAACACACGTTGAACGTGTATGCACATAATGTATGTAATGTTGAAATATCTTGTGATGGGACCCAAGTCTAAGCATGAAATTAACTTGTCTCACACACATCTTGGTAACCTCATATGGTGTTTTTAGGGCACCAGTGTATCCATCACGTGAGGTCCAATGTGGAATTTTCCAGTTGTGATGTTATGTCAACGTTCAAAATGTTTTGATTTTAGAGTATTTTAGATCTGGGATGCTCAGCCCTTTGGAATTCCACCTGGGGTACTGTCTTGAGAAGAGGTCTCCCGTTAATATCTAGCCTATTGGATAGTTTGGGGCAGAATCCAGCTGTTGCTGGTGTGGGATGGTCACACTGATTGTCAGCAGCTGAGACCCACCACTCCATTCTGTTGGTGGTGCTGGGTGTTTGCGAGAGCTCTCACCTTCTGGGTCCCAGCATGGTGTCAGCGAGGTGCTAGGAAGGAAGCCCTGACCCAGTTCTGTAAAAGTTCACCGTTCTCTGTCACCTCTCATCCGTGGCAGAGGGTGGGAAGCGTCGGCACTGAGGTTGGGAAGAACGTGGCAGTTCTCCCCGGGCACTCCTGTCTTGTTTCTAGAGGTGGCTCACTTTCTATTTCCTTTAGATGACCAAACATCATACCATGGAAATTAAACAGGCCAGCACGTCGACATTTGCAGGTTCCTGATCTCAGGGCCATTGCCAGGTTCTCTCCTCTTTCTGGTTGTTGGTAGTTTTCCCGGATCTCTGGCTGCTCCAGTGACCCCTTCAGACTGGTAGAGATCGATGTGGTGGCGGAGAGGCCCAGGCCTGTCCTGTGGCACACAGGCTGAGACGTTGTGAGGGAGCGCTGCGAGCATCTGTCATACCTGTGGCTGCAGAGTTCCCTGGCCCAGCTCTATGAGGTTACAAGAGGGCCACCTTCTGTTGCAACCCAACCAGAGTCTTTTCCTTGGTTTTGAGAGACACCCTCAGCCTTTAGGTATTGACACTCGGGGTTCCACATACCACTCCATCTTGACGGCGATGAGATTTTTCGTTTCTGTTTTTACAACGGGGTCACTTTGGAGCTCAGGCTAAACTAGTAGCCTTAATGTTCAGTTCTTCTGCCTCAGCCTCCCCAGTGCTAGTGTTGCAGGCAGGAGTCTCCTCGAACTTTCGGGGTGTATATGGAGGTGTAGGACCGAGGACAGGTCTTGAGACAGCAAGCGTAGACCCAAGAGCAGGGTGACCCGAGTTAAAACTGCCTCTGTCCCTGAGCAGCGTTCACACAGCAGATGACTTAACCTTTCCGTGCCACGTCTTCCCACTCGTTCTTTGGGGTAGATCGTTTCAACATTAGAACACCACGTTCAGCAGGCTGCCGTAAGGGATGAACGAGTCCTTGCTGGTATGCCGTGGGGGCTCCTCATGAGAACCCGAGAACCCAAGCATTCAAAACAGAGACAGCGTACCTGGCTTTTTAGGCAGGCGTTCCCAGGAGCTGCCTCTATTAGTGCAAAGTGAAGCTTATCTCCGTCACAAGATATTTTTGTTTACTGACGTAATAACCAGACCACATATCCCCTGGGCGGGACTTAGTGATTTGTTTCCTAATGAAAAGTATGCAGAAGGCTTTCGAAAGAAAAGCTCACTAGTGGAGACACTGGCTGATGTAATCTGGTGAGCTGTCTTGGTGTCTACCCCGAGACGGGATGCTGAATTGGTCACCTTCCTCATCGCGGTGACCAAATGCTTGGCGAGACAACTTGAGAGACGAATTGCGTAGTTTGGGTTCGGGTCTCTAAGGGGTCAGGGAGGTCACTCGGCTCCATGCTTCTGGGACGGTTGTGAGGCAGGAGGTGTGGAAGAGGGGTATCTTCATGGGAGAGAGGAAACAGAGAAAAAAAGAGTCACACAGGAAGAATCTAGAGTAAGATGCAGCCAGGACACCATGCCTCCAGTGACCTACTTCCTGTAAAGGGCTGGCCGCCCCCCCCCCCCCACACACACACAGAGACACTACCACTTCTTGGAAAGCGCCATCAAGCCGTGGCTCTGTCAAGGGATGAAGCCATTGGTTAAGCCAGAGCCCTCAAGATCTAATTGCCTTCACAGACATAAGAAGATGTGTGCTTTATTAACTCTCTAGGTGTTCCTTAACCCGAACTAGTTGACCGTGGACACTAAGCCTGCCAGATGACAATGACAGGTGCCTTTGCCCTCCAGGACAGTCTGCCCAATGACCTGTAATGCCAGTGTCACGGGGGAGCAAGAAACATGCTCCCTGCTCCCCCCCACAGGTGCTGCCCCAGATCCTGACCAGTGCTCTTCAAAAGTCTCCAGGCCATGGCATTCAGGGGCAGGCAGAGGTACCCCATAGCCCAGTGCCATGTGGGGTCCTGACTGAGATCCCAGATCCCAGGCATGACTTAGAGAAACAGGCCGACCCGAGTCCAGTAGCATCGGGTACGGACCTCCTTTTCTTGCCTGACAGCTGTCTCAGGTGTTAGGATGGGTGACGTTTACACTAGAGGAAACTGAAGGGCATGCGGGGAACCTGGAGCCTCGGGAACCTATGGTGCGTGCTGGATTTGGAAGTACTTCATGTCTTTAAAGCAGGCGCTAAAGGTGGACGCCGCCATGACCGCCTCCCAGGGACAGCGAGCGGCTAAGTGTTGGTGCCTCCTGGACTTCCTTCCAAGGACAGGCACATAAACATTTTTATTAAAGCTTTTTTTTAAAGCCTTTTTACTCCCATTCTTATTGCATGCCTTAGAAGTTTCCATGATAGCGCAGCTCGCGCTCCCCGCCCCAACAGAGTGTCGTTTTCGACCCGTTTGGCTCTTCTGTAAGACTTCTTTAAAGTGGCATTTGTTTAGCTGTGCTTAATTTTATTTTCCACTCATATCCCTAACCCACCCAGGTCCCTTTTATATTGCCTCTGCCCTTGCCAGTCTTTTGAAAGCCTCCCAAATTAGCATCATCTGAGAATTTAATTAGCTCACTGTTTACTAACCCTCTCCCTTCAAGATAATTAATGAGGATGTTAGGTGACACTGGGCCTGACACTGCTCCCAGTGGCACCTGGGCGGGCAGCTACCGAGTGGAGCCTTGGCAGGGTGGAGATCTCCCCCTCGGCTATACCGCGGGCGGTGTCAGGCGGTGTGGCCGCACCAGGGGCAGATGCTTGAGTCAGGCTTCCCCACCTCGCCCTTTCCCACTCATTTTCTGCTTTGTTAATTAAAAAGCCCGTTTTGCTCAGAGTGAAATGCTTGTTTTTCGTGTTATTCCCTAGACAGTGCCTCCGTCACCAGGCTTGAAATTAAACTAGCTGAGAAGCCCGGTGTCGCGGTTCAGTTCCCCTCTGTTCCCGTCAGAGCGGCAGCGCAGGGTCTTCTGCTGTGCACACCCTCCCCCTCAGCCCCCACCTCAATCCCGGCAACTAGAGGTTAGTGCTAGAGCTTCTGTAGCGGCACAGAAGCCTCCTGCATCCAGTATGGCAGCCCCACCACCATGTGGCTATTGAGCACTTGAAACGTGGCCACTGTGAGCGGGGCTCTGAACGTTACACGGTATTCAGCACGCTAGAAGGTTGAGTAGTCACGTGTGGCTAGATGGCGACTCTACTGGCCACCAAGGCTGGAAGTCCCTTATTGCTTGGCTCATCTGTGTTGGGTCTGCGGAAGGCTGCCTACCTTCTCCCAGGGACGCTCTCCGTAGGTAGAGGGTAAACTGACTGCAACATGGTACCCAGCGGGCTGTAATCGGGAAGGTAAGTTTTCCGAAGCAAAAAGATGTTACTCTCTAAATTCAGATGTAAATGGCTTGGATTATCCGTGTCACTGAGCGCTCCGCTCATGCGGATAATTGAGAATTGACAGTGTCCTTTTCCCTCGATTACTTCCTGATAGTTCCATGCGGTACAGTGGGGGACATGGTTTCTAAATGGCTATGTTAATGTCCTCATTAGTTTTTACCATTTTTCCACCAATTAACAGACATTAGCTTTTGAGGCAGAATTAAGTCAGGCTTTCCCGAGGAAGCCACGGGAGGTCTAGTGAGGCTCAGCTTTTCGGGCCCCCCGTTTGGGGGCGTGCAGGTGGCTTTCAGGGTGACCTTGTTCTGGGTCATGCCCAGTGTGACACAGTGTGGTGCGACAGACACTGCACCCAGGACCAGAACCCTGGGTTGAGTTCCTGGGCCCGCACTGGTCTTCAAAGTCCCTGCATATGGCACGATGCATACGCCATGATGCAGGGCTGCAAGGGTTTAGAGTGGGCGACCAAAGGGACACACAGCGCCCGCCTCTTGTCTGGGTGAGCGTGGCTGTGCGGAGGCCCCTGCTGCCTCCATTCCTCCCTTCCTTCCCTCTTCTGTTCCTCTGTCCTTTTTAAGGCAGAAAAGTCACGATTGTCTGGGAAGCTGACAGATTTTTAAAATGCTCACCGGCAATTTAAAAAGTTCTTAGCACACAGTGTTGTACTGCTCACGCTTCGAGTCCCCACAGGCTGCCAGTTTGCCCTCACTGTTTAAACTCTCCTCTCGTGAGACCTCTCCCTGGCCCCCAAGAGCCAGTCACAGTCTGGCATGCACAAACCCTCTGAGGTCCATTTGGGGGCAGAGTCATGTGTGATGGTGTTATGAATGCAATCACTTCTCCAAGTCCAGACCTTCAGCTCTCATGCCTGGCTCTCAAGATCTCCTCCAGTCTTCTGCTTCTAGTAGAGGCTCAGGAGGTGCCAGCATGGGTGTAAGGAAAGACACAGGCATGATAGTTACCAGGGTATCACCTGCCACCTGCGCTCTCTGGCTTGGAGAGGTCGGAGGAGGCGGCGCGCTGTTGTTTCAGGTCGTTGGGTTTGGTGGACATGCATTCCGCTCGCTGTTGCCCAGCCCAGAATAAATGTCCGGTCCTCGTCTTTTTTAACGAGGAGTTATTTCCGTTTGATTACAGAAGGATATATAAAACTTGAGGATCACATGACGTAGGGCACATTTACAGAGAAGTTCCTACTTGGAAAGCAAGGGGTGGCGTTTGATTATTCTGAAGTCGTTTTGTAATTCAGAGCTAAATGATCCTTGACTAGGTGTTGGCCTTCAGTTTCAAAGACCTCATTTTTATAGAAAGTTTTCAAGTCTTGACCTTAAGTTTTGAAAGTTGGAAGTAAATCTCTCCCTCTCTTCCTCTCTCTCTTCCTCTCTCTCTCTCTCTGTCTCTCTCTGAGAGAGACAGAGACAGACAGAGGTGTATATATGGGTGGAGACCTTCTGTCTTCTTTGAGATCAGGCTTGTGGTTTTCATGAGACTGGGTAAAAGTTTAAGTTTCAAATCAGGAACAGTATATTGTCAGCAGAAGAGGGGAAAGCCAGCCAGCCACTCGTGTTTCATACTTAAAGACTTTTTTAAAATGTTGTTTTAAAATACTTTTTAAAATTTTAATCTTATGTTCAGTGGTGTTTTGCCTGTATGTATGTCTGTGTGAGGGTGTCAGAAACCTGGAATTGGAGTCACAGATATGGGTGCTGGGAATTGAGCCCAGGTCCCTCTGGAAGAGCAGCCAGTAAACAGCTGGGCCGCCCTTCCAGCCCCTGGATGTAAAGTTTTATTGGTGCCCAGCACCACCTCGGCCCCTGGGGAGCTTGTCCTGCAGGTATTTACAGTATTCTGACCTCTGGTCTAAATGATGGAAATGAGTCTTCTCAGGGGCTTATTCTAATGAATTCTGGGGAAACTGTGGAGTTAGACATCATTCTACTTACAACTCCCTTAAAGATGCGTTTGTTGTCGGCTTGACTGGCTCTGGTTTATTCCTGTGATCTGAAGAATTTGATTATTAGTTGTTGAAAGCAGTGACCCCAGCTTCATGGTAACCAACCCTGCCTCGGCCCCGTGCTGATGCACAGCTAGTCATTTCATTCAGGAGACCCAGTAGTTTCCAGGGTTGCTGTGGGAAGGCTCTGCTCATTAGTGGGTCCGTGCAGCCTTTGGTTTAGCTAAGATGGGAATGCTTTCTCAACCTGAAAGCCCAGTTATTACTCTAAATGTTAAATAACATCGCTGTCTGCAAAGACAGAGTGCCCCCCGGCCATCACCAGCCAGGCTCCATCACCCTGATGATGCCGTGAGGTGTGGTCTGAGAACTGCCATCTCGCTCTCCTGCTGACAGCGAGGGTGACTCGCTGGAGGTCATCCAATAGCAAAGCCCCAGTGGCCATCTGTGCCGAGGAATGTGGCCGCCACCCACAGGACTCACCACCCAGAGGCAAGCGGTCCTCCCAGCAGGTTCTTCCCTGGCAACCCCGTGAGTGAGTGGCTGATCGAGTAATCAAGTCATCATAGAGTAGACCTGGGACCCCTGTGTCATCAGACAGCGGGAGTAGGCTGAGCCTCAAGGTTCCCATTCAAACTGGTCACTACCACCACTGTGGTCACATTGGTCACTACCGACCGCTGATTGCATTTTGCTTTAGCGTTTATGAAGTACTTTCGCACAGACTTACTCCCTCCAGCCTCATGGCCGGTGATGTTGCTGTTCCTCTGTTCCAAGGGAAGACACCAACGTGATGCCCGCAGGGTTCCTGCCTTCAGAAGTCTTCCGGTCTACATGAGGACTATCCTGTGCGCGTGTGTGCACACATGCGTGCGCGCACACACACACAGACACAGACACAGAGCAGCCGTCAAGGATCCTGAATGGCAGTGGAGAAGGTGTGTGGAGACTTCAAGACCTGGAGTCCAGAGGGGACGAACTGCTGTAGACAGTGAGGTGCATGCGAGGGGCTGTAGCATTAGGGAGTGCTGGAAGCAGCTGCACAGTAGGGAATGGCCGAAGCCGGCACACACCACGCGCAGGGAGAGTAACGAAAGCACCCATGGTTTTCATGAGAGGACGAGAGTGGGAGGTAATAGGAAACAGGAATGTCTGGAGACAAGCGGGAGAGAATGAGTTAGAGCTGGAAGAACGGCCGCTCCAAAGACATGGTGATCCCAGCACTCGGGAGGATGAGTCAGGGGTGTCATGGGCTCTGAGGCCCTCCTGGGACACTGACTGAGTAAACAAAATACCATTGTGACCGAGAGCTGGAACCGGATGTTGGTTGTCCTGGCCTTCGGTCATTAAAACTGCAAAGGCCCTTGGTTCTAAGACTTGAAGGTCTTAAGACTTAAGCCTTTAAAAGATGGCAGTTCTTGATTGGTGGCATCCTACTGACATGGTCCAGGAAAGGAGCACAGCCAGGCTTGAGTCCCAGTGTCCCCAGGTGCTTTTCACGTCGGAACATCGGTATGGCCGACGTGTGTTCCTGATGGTGGCTTCTCAGCCACCCCCTTCTGGCCCTTCTTCCTTTTCTCCTTTTTCTACTCCACAAACCTGGCTACTGTTTTGCCCCAGGAATTTGCATTTCGGTGAGGGAGGCTGCCTGCGGTACATTTTAGCAGGGTTTGTGAACTCTGCCCGAAGGGAAACAGAGGCTATGCCCCACCCCAGCAGGTTCCCTGGCCCCTTCCTGGCCTAGCCTTACCTCTTGGCCTGTTAGAGTGTTTGGGTCAGTGTGGACTAGTTTCTGCAAAGCCTTCCTGAGTCTCACCACTTAAAAATGAGTTTCCTGGGGCTGGAAAAATGGCTCAGTGAAGCAGCATTTGCTGCTGTTCCCGGGGACACACAGGTTCAGTCCCCAGCACCGGAATCAGGTGTCCCTACAAGCATCTGTAACAACAGTTTCAGGGCACCTACAACTTATTCCGGCCATCACGGGCATACATGTGGTCTACACTCACATGCACATAAATAAATAAGTACATTAAAAATAAATTAAAAACTGTTTTGCTGGCAACTTTGACCCTGGGCTCACTCCACTGAGGGCTTAGAAGCAGAGTCCTGTGGCAGGGCTTAGGCCCAGGTGCCTTGGGCCTCCCCTAGGAGGGGACTTGCTCCGGGTGGGGCTGCAGCCAGGCAGAAGGCTGGGTACGTAGCTGGGAGGGGAAATACCCACACAGCAGTGGAGGGGTTCTGAGCCCCTGTGGGGGTATCGCCCCCTCGCCTCTCACAGGTCTTGGGATTTGGAAATGAAGGAAGGCAAACCATCCAGTCATTCTTCAGGGGGTTTGAGGGACTTGGAGGCCACACAAGCCCCCAGCCAGAGTCAGATATGAGGCTGGCAAGGTAGGGAAAAGCCAGTGTTCAGGATGGCTCCTCCGCACGGAAGGAGTGCCCGGCAGCACCCCTTAGCCCTATCAAGTTTGCCGCTGATAGGTAAGCTGTGGTTGGTTCTGCCCACTCACGTTCAGGGCTCCCACAGCTTGAGTTGCTCCCCAGGAGGCATCTGTGAAGGCTGCTCTCTCTTGCTGTCCTCTGTGCTCCCCTGATGTTGTATATACAAGTCTTGCACCTACTGTGCCCTTAACAACAGAGCATGGCGAGCAACCGTCGTCTCAGAAAATCAGGCAATCAAAAGAACGCAAGGAGGCATATATAGAAGGCACGGAAGGGCCGGACACCCATGACCACTCAGATGTCCTCTAGCCAGGTCCGTCTGTTTGGAGGAAAGGAGTGGGGTGCTCTCTTGTGATCCGTACACTAAGAAAATTAGGTCACCAAGGAAAGCCATTTAAAGTCACCATTTCCTGTCATAAAGTAGTATCTAAACAAGTAGTAAATATTAGCAAACATTTATTTGCTTCAGACCCCAACCTTCCAGCTCAGGAAGGACAGTGTAGAGAGTCCCCGTGCAGAAGCCCAGTGAGGTTCAAAGATGTGTGGTAGGTACTGATTGCCTTCAGCCCCGGGACCCAGGTCTGATGGGGAAGGGCCTCCAGCAGACAGTGCTGTCAGCTGGCCTTTGATTCCTGTGGCATTTTAGCATGCAAAGGCAGTGCCTGGGAGGCCGGCCAAGCAGGGAAAGGCACCGAAACCAGAAAGATCAGATTGGGGGCTGCCACAGACCTGCTCTCATGCGTCACGGAGGGCTGACATCTGAGACGAAGGAAGCGGATTCAGACTCCATTAGATAGGTCCTGACAGGCAAGACACCGACCAAGAGTCAGAAGTAGTGGGAGAGGCCTTCCTCCCTCCTTCGGATCACCAGCCCCCAGGGCGGGACCTGCTGTGGGTCTGGAGCTGCACTGAAGACAGGCAGGGCTTAGGCCCAGCTCCAGAGATGCTGTTCAGCACCATGGAGGAGCAGGCCGCAGCGGCCGCCCGGTGTGATTAGTGAGGCATAGAAGCTGTTTCTGGAAGAACGCTGGTCCCAGAAGAGAGACTGGGGAGCTGCGCCTCTGCAAAGTGCACAGGTCTGGCCATTCCAAAGGAATGCCCGTTTTCTTCACGTCTGCGCATCCTCCAGCTCTCTTCCGAAGACCCTGAGTATCTTTTTTATTCCAACCACAAGATGAGCCTGTCAGCATTTGGGATTCAGTAGTATGACCTGTTCCATGATCTTCATTTAATAGATGGAAAGTTTTACGTAGGTGATAGATAGCTGTTGGTTTTATTTTTCCTAGAGACTTCACATTCCGTAGCAGGTAGGCCGTGGGCTGGACTGCATAGTTTCTACTCTAAGCCAAATCAGTGCGTGTACACTTTTAGGTAGATCTTGGGTCCTGAACTGTTTCTAATTGAGAACTGATCGGCCACCTCTCAAACATTCGAAAAGTCCTCTGTATTGGAAGCCTGTCTTACCTGACTCGCCATCTAAGACAGTGGTCACCAAGCAAACCTGCCGAAGAGCCACCCAAGGGCTGGCCAAAGCCCGTGACTCAGTTCCATCTTCAGAGTTCCCGTTGACCTGGGCAGAGCCTAAGAATATCCAGGTCCGAGGTTCTCTAGGAGTGTTGATGCTGGCAATCCAGGGCCGCTCCTGGGGAAGAGCCGTAGCCTGTCTGCCATAGGGTAAGCGTCCCCAGGCAAAGAAATTGCCCGTTCCTGGTGGGACCATCCCTTAATGGTGTTTCTTCAAGGACTGGGCAGGAGTATAGGAAGGGCTAGTGCGTCTCCAGGCTCTGAGCACCCTCCCCCCTCCAGGCTCTGGGCACCCTCCCCTCTCCAGGCTCTGGGCACCCTCCCCTCTCCAGGCTCTGGGCACCCTCCCCTCTCCAGGCTCTGGGCACCCTCCCCTCTCCAGGCTCTGGGCACCCTCCCCTCTCCAGGCTCTGGGCACCCTCCCCTCTCCAGGCTCTGGGCACCCTCCTTGTTATCTTAGTGAGAATTCAGCCCCCTCGGTGTCCATGTGCGTTGTGTGGTCCTGGTCTCTGAGCAGTGGTCTCCGTCACTCCTGACTTCTTGCCTCTTCATCCAGGAGGAACAACCATTTCTGAGGACCAAAGCCGGGTCTCAGCCTCCAGGAGTGGCAGGCAGTCGGTTTTCTGCCAGACTTCAGGGTTGAGTCTTGTCTTTGGCTCCTGCTGGATGACACTGAGACCCTTTTGTGAGAGGCCCCCCATGACCTCTGAAGGCCGCTGAGGAAGTGGCGGTGCTAATCCTCAGGGACAGTCCAGTCAAGGGAAGCCAGCAGACTCCCAGAGATTCCCCAGCCCAGCACATGCTCCGCTTTGCGCTCATGCCCAGTGGAGTGATTAATCGATGTCCTCCACTCTGCTGGACAATTAAGGGAAGCAGGAGAAGGAGGGAAAAGTCTCCAGTTAGACCTAATTTGGCACCATATTGTTTTCTGTTAATCTATTTTGCTTTCTGTCCGTCTGTCCCAAGGGACGGGTGCCTTGCTGCTTGCTGAAGCATGCATAACTAATGTCCTCATTAAGGGCTGATCTGTTTATCAGGACCATGCTAGGAAGCGGGGCTGCCAAACCTAGGCACAAGCTGGGGGCTGTTGCCTCCCTCTGGGCCTTAGCCCCACCTCATTAAGCTGGTCCCGGCTATTGATTGGGAGCCTGTGTTTGGAAGAGTCTTACTTACTCCATGCATTATCTTGACAGATTGATCAGACCTGATTGAGAACCTCTTAAAGGAACGAACAGCTGTAATGGGAAAGTTGGGCTCTGTCATCCGTTAGGATGATTCTGGAAGCAAGAAGAACAAGGCTGACATCTTGGAGCAATTGTATTTACAATTAACATGGCTGAAAACGATTGCCTCTATTGATCCCCCTTCCTGCAATTACAGCCTCATTGTTTACATTCCAGCACTTCAGTTATAAAAAGGAAATTCAATAATTATTGCATTATTTAAAGTTAAAGTGCCACAGAGTTTGCTGGCTGCGCTCGCTGGTTGATTTAACGTTCAGTAAAATCCATGCTGAGCTCTCCATCTTGAGGCCAGCAATATCGGCTTTTAATGAGACGTAAGGGGTGGGGCTCAGCGCACAGGGCGTTTGTCTGGGTTATTTATGGGGGAGGGGGCTGAAACCAGCCATGTCATGGTTCACGAAGCGACCCCTCTGCCCACGTGGTCATCTGGTCTTGGCGTCTTGGCAGATGCTCGGTCCTGTTTCCTCCAGACAAGTGTTCCTTACCTCGTCGTCCCTCCTTGTCCCTTCCTGTCCCTTCCTGTTCCCTCAGCCTTCCTCAGAGGCTGTCCTCGTCGCTCCTTGTCCCTTCCTGTTCCCTCAGCCTTCCTCAGAGGCCGTCCTCGTCGCTCCTTGTCCCTTCCTGTTCCCTCAGCCTTCCTCAGAGGCTGTGGGCTTTGAGGAGAAAGGGCGGACGTCAACAGTGGCCAGAAGGATCCCTGCCAGACGTGTTAGAGTCGGTTTCTCTCTGTCCTGTTCCCATGTTTCCCTTTCAAGGGAGAAATTACACACACACACAGACAGACACACACTCAGAGACACAGACACACACTCAGAGACACACACATGCACATACAGACACACTAACACACTTAGAGACACACACATGCACACATACACATACACACACACACACACTCAGAGACACAAAACACACACACACACACACACACACACACACACACTCACACACACACATACGCACGCATGCACGAAGAAAGTCAGCCCTATGGTTGTTCCATGGTTGTTCTGTACCCCGTGCCCCTGACAGGCTGGTGGCCCCTGGCTTCTCTCACCACGAAGGTGATGACTGTACCTGGCAGCAAGTCCTGGAGCTCAGGAGGCCGCCCAGAGTTTGAGTCCCAAATTCATGCTGTCACCAGCTGCAGCAGGGAGCTCAAGAGCATGGGAGGAGGCTTGAAGACCATTTCCCTTCTTCCCTATTGGTTGAGAGTCACTGTGGGCTTAGTTCCAGAGAGCACCCAGCAGGTGCGCCCAGCAGAGCGGGGCAGGGGACGGCAGCACCTTCCGCCCTCGACTAGCTGTCACCAGCGAAGCTCCCTTCCACAGCTGCAGGGAAGTTTACACTACAGGTGTGAAAGGCACGAGGAGATGAATAGAGCCAATTGTGACTTTATGACGCACCAGAAGCAGGCCAGTCCTGGGCAGCTGCCTCCCAGAGACTTATTCGTTAAGGACGTGAATTCTTGTGTGCAGGCCTTGAGTGACGCATTGGGTCTACTTTGCAAGAACCTAAAATACTCCCCAGGAAGATGGCTAGTGCAGAGATTTGAGGCCTTGGAAGTCTCCCTCCCACCTATAGTGGGTCGTCTCCATATTTTCTGACCAGGGTCTCTTTTTTTTGGTGATTGATATCCAAGCCATAGCCCAGGGAAGTTATAAATTCCTACTGAATTAGACCCCCTGGAAGGGGCTGGGAATTGAGGGTGTAACCCCTGCCTCTGCCCACAGGTGCTCCTGACGGATGCCAAGTTAGAGAGCCACTGAGCTGGAACACCAACTGCATCACAAAATGTCTGGGCCTGTAGAGTGGTACCCACCCTTCAGATGTGATGAGGCAGGACCGGGGCCCATAGGGTGATGTCTGTGGTGATGCCAAGTGTTTATACAGAACTTCACATTTTCCAGAGGATTATCACATCTCGAGTGGTTTGATTAATGGCCTCTGCAGAGCCATGGCAAGTGTAAATATCTCCATCTTATAGATGAAGCGAGAACCCGTGTAGACCACCAGGCAGCCATTGTCCCCCCTCTGCCGAGTGGATTTTCATGGAGTTGAGGATAGAAACAAGCAGAACTCCTCAGAGTGTACTTGGGGTTGGGGCGCGGGAAGTACCTGCAGCCCGGTTGTCCGAGTCGCCCTTCTGCCCTCACTTGGGATATTGACAGACTTGACTGAGAACACGGCCCTTGGTTTTCATTGTATGAATGTCCCAGCAGATGAGGGACTTGGCAAGTCCTTTGTGGCGAGGACTTGGGTTACCTACCCCAGCAGCAGGGCGTCTGGGTAAATTGCTTACAGTAAACAGGGCGCATCGTCTCACAAGGATGAAGTCAGATGTACACGTGTTCATGATCTCCCTACCGTGGCGTAAACTCTGTGTACTATGGTTTCTTTACTGTTGACTTTGGCCTCTCCTTTAGGGTCTGGGAAGGTTTGGGGGTTGTTTTACCAAGGGAAGTGCTAAATAGGCATGCTTTCGATTCTAACCTCAAAGATTATCTAATTTGAAAAATAATGCAACAGTAGCCCTAGTTACCGTGAACGCTAACTACGTATCAGATGGAGTAAATAAACAGTTTATTGCATCCCACAGTCCAGTCCTCCCAGCCGTGGGCCAGGGAGGTTCAGTCACTGAGGAAACAGAGGCCCAGTAGCATGCATTACTTGACTTTCCGAGGAGCCAGGAGGCTCACAGTGGGGATCGTCTCCTGGGCCCGTGTTCAGCCACAGTGTGTGCTGGGCCAGCGTTATTGACAATTGATCGATGAGAGGGGCAGTATCATGACCGTTATGTTTGTGTGGGTGACATCTGTGTGCGGCTGGAGAGAATACCTAGGAGGGCGACCATCTTGGTGAACCGAGAAGGCCACGTTTGCGAGTGTTGACCTGGTGAAGGTGGTGAGTTCCTGGGCCTGGGGCCACAGGTATCTTTTGAAGGATGGTGAGTTCAATGTAAGTCTTGTAGGACCCATCTTTTTAGAATTTCCTCACGGGAAAATGCAGTGGCTTTATGCTCAGGCACCGGCACTCCCCAGCATCCATGTTTGTACGCTTTCTCCAGAAAGATTCCAAGCCTGGGCCCACAGTCTACAGGGGTTGCAGATTTCAGAAGTTGCTTTCCTAGTAGACTCTAGCGTCTGGCACGAGGTTGGTAATGCTGAGAGTCGGAGACCAAGCCGTGTTGACATGTAGGGAGAGATGCAGGAGTCGGGATCTCAGCCCGGATCCTGGAGTTGGGAAGCAGAGAGGAAGCACTCCGTGGCTTGATCTGGGGCGTGAGGAGCCTGGCCTAGAAACCAGAAAATAGGGCAGAGCCACCCAAACGATTGATCCGGGGCCGTTTTTACTTGGTTCTGCTTTTTTCTTATAAATCATATCTTGCGGGCCTCCTACAGTGAAATAGGGCTAAATTAGCATGTGCCAAGGACGAGGGCACCAGCGGATGAAAAGCCAAGATTAAACAGGAGATATGTATATATTTAGGGTGACCTTTCACGCATCATGCCGAAAATGTGACATTCAGTCTGAAACTAACTCAACCTCTCTGATTAAAAAAAATTAGCCGCCCTCACCCCTGAATGCATTACATCTGAAGGGGCTCCTTTTATAGGCAGCCGAGGCGAGCCCCTGGGCCTGGGGAGCCTCTTGTCCCAGAACGGCCCTTCAGATCAGGTCCAGTAGCCCGACAGCGGGCACCTGGAACTGTCCCGGGTTCTAGTCCCGAGTCTGCTGAACACTGTGAGACCTGGGGACAGTCACATGACCTCCCTCGAGTTCTTCAAGGGCAGGAGCCCAGTACTCTGTGCCTCACAGGCAGTGAAAACTCCCGTTCTTATTTTTCCTCTTTCAATCATGGGGAATTTGCAAGCTAGCTCTGGGTTCTCTACTCTTCCCAGTCCCTTCCCATCTGATTTGCCCGGTGAGACTTCAATACTGGACTTCCCCCTCCGCCCCCTGCCCTAAGAACCTGAAGCCCTTGCTATGCTGTGGTTGGTGTTCTGTTCTCCCAAGGGGCTGTCCCATAAGAGACCTCCTTCCTACTGGGGGGCCTCCAGCCTTGTGGATGGAGAGAAGTTACAGCCTTCCCCCTCCTGCCTTTACTAAGGTGCCCTTCCAGAACCCAGCAGAGGGCTGGAGCCAGCTGGGATATCCCACCATGGGGTTTGTTCTTCACTGAGCAAGAGGTGTGTGGTGTTCCATGGCTTGGCTGGGTCTTGGGATGGATGCCTGGAAGCCGCTTCCCCCATCAGAGAGCTTTGCCATTTTTTTTCTTACTCTCAAAATAGAGTTACATGGTATGTTCTCTGAAGTTGGTGAGAGGTGTGTGTGGGTGTGTTGATAGTACCAGGTGTTGCTCTCCAAGAATCTGCCTGTTGTGAATCGTGTGTGTGTGTGTGTGTGTGTGTGTGTGTGTGTGTGTACGCGTGCACGCATGCGTTCTGCCCATTCTTACTTTAAAGGGGCAGCCGTGACCAAACACGATCAATATTTTACATTCCATGCATGAAGAACCAGATGTTGGAAGTTTCCTCTTGCTGAGGAGGAGGTGGTAGCCGGGCCTCTCTAGGTTTATAGAAATCAATGTTCTCTGACAGAAGTTGGTTAGTTTTCCTGGGAAAGAAGTAACAGGAGCACTTTTTTTTCCGTGATGAATTATTTCCTAACGAGCCCTCTTTGGCTTTCCATATTTGGCCAGGGTGAACTCACACATGTCAGTGGGCAGACTCCCACAGTGCACTGCAGCCTGGCCTCTGGTTCTCCCTCCTCTTTCAAGTCCTCATTTGAGTTTTGTACTCAGACTATGTGCCAGGCTCACTGTCAAAGGCATCTCACTGTAGGAAGTCATGGAGACAGGTGCGGGACCCCAGGCGTTCCCGAGTTCCATCCAGCTGGGCAGGCATTTTAGAGCACAGATAACCGGGGATTATTATTAGATGGAGATGCACTAACACTGCTCTGACCAGTGAGCCACCCCCTTTGTGTTCAACATGGAATGCCAACTACCTGGCACATGCTACTACTGTTCCCCAGTGGCTCTCCATGATGGCCATCTGGTCTTCATTGAGAGAAGTCAGAGAAAGAAATAGACCTTCTAAGGTCTTCTAAGTATGAGTCAAGCTGGATAATTGCTTCCCTCCTAGAAGAGTCTTTTGTTGTAAGCCCTCTGCCTCTGTAGGGCTTCCAAGCTAATTTCTTAGCCATTCATTCTTGCAGTTCACCATCTATCCATCTTCCCACCCATTCACTCATTCATTCATGCAGTTCACCATCCATCCGTCTTCCCACCCATTCACTCATTCATTCATGCAGTTCACCATCCATCCAACTACCCACCCATTCACTCATTCATTCATGCAGTTCACCATCCATCCATTCATCCCACCCATTCACCATTCATTCATGCAGTTCACCATCCATTCATCCGTCTACCCACACATTCACCATTCATTCATGCAGTTCACCATCCATCCATCCGTCTACCCACACATTCACCATTCATTCATGCAGTTCACCATCCATCCATCCGTCTACCCACACATTCACTCATTCATTCATGCAGTTCACCATCCATCCATTTCCCACCCATTCACCATTCATTCATGCAGTTCACCATCCATCCATCCGTCTACCCACACATTCACTCATTCTCCTGCTCATTCATCTGTAGCGCTGGGGATAGAACAGAGCCTTGGTCTTCTATTAGACAATCTACTGCTGAGCTACATCCTGGCTCCTATAGACAACTTTCTAAGGACAATGGAGGAAAACCTTCCTTGCATTTAAGGCTGCAGGTGGAGGCTAACTGGGCCCAGAACGTGTGCGTGGGCCTGGGCTTCACTCTTTGCAGTTTAGCTGGTGACCTACTCTCCTCCCCCGTGGTTGGTCACCCTCTGTAGTTGTCCTTTGCTGTCCATGCTGAGAGGCGCCTGGATTTCAGAGTCTCGAGTGGCATGGTCATACAGTAGCATTGGAATTGGAGGGATCCTGTCCCGTGTCCCCTGGCGTGTCATTCCTGTCCTTGCCTGGACCTCCTGTTGTTAGGGCCTGGCGCTGCTCATTGTTTTGTGAGTAGTCTTGTTGTAGATTCTCAGACTCAGACCCAAGCAAACCCCAGCACAAGGGCTCCACAGCCATTACCTGCGAGTCCCGGGGACCATGCGCCTCACAGTCAACACAGCTGAGGCTGTTGCCTCGTGTTGTTCAAGCCACACTGGTGACCCAAAGAAGAGTAAGGGGGGGGCGGTGAACACAGAGCTGGGGAAAGTAAAACAAAACTTGGGTCTCCTCCTCCCCAGCGGGAGGATGCCATGATCGAGGCAGAACGTCCGTCGGGGAATCCAGGATTTGCGTGGGAGAAAATTTCCTGGCCAGGAGAGCAAGAGGTCTGAAAGGAGGCGGCTCTGTTACTGAGTGCACCGGTGGGATTTGTGCCTTGGTGGATTCTTCATATATTACAGTGAATTTAATTAAATACATTGTGATCCCAATTGAGGGTATTCTAATTAGCTGGGTCAGGAACAAATTATTCTCCCTCCTTCTTCAAATGAAAACATCTCTGCTCTTCTGTGGGGAAGGCATGTCCTTGGCTGCCCGGCTTGCCTCACCCACTCCTGCTGCCTTGCGTTAGGTTCCCAGGGTGGGACTTTGGGGGGAGGCAGTGCCCCTTGAGACAGGATCTGGACATCTAGGCCACGGGGTGGACACAGTCAGAGCTGGGGATTGCCGGGTGGTGTGCAGGGCTCAGATGGGAGTCAGGATCTGCTGCCGGCCGGGTCCTTACTGATTCCAGGTTGGACAAACAAGGAGTCACAGGGAATAAGGACAGGGTTTGTTATGTGCAGGTAAACCCCAGAAGTGCATGTGTGTGTGCATGCATGTGTGCATGTGTATGTGTGTGCATGTGTGTGTGTGCACTCGAGTGTGTGTATGTGTGCGTGCATGTGTATGTGTGTGTATGTGTGTGTGCGTGCATGTGTGTGTATGTATGTGCATGCACTCGAGTGTGTGTATGTGTGTGCATGTGTGTGTATGTGTATGTGTGTGCGTGCACTCGAGTGTGTGTATGTGTGTGTGCATGTGTATGTGTGTGTGTATGTGCGTGTGTGTGCGTGTTTGTGTGTGTGTGTGTGTGTGTGTTTTGTGTGTGTGTGCGCACGCCTGCCCTGTACTGTTATCAGTAAAGGGGACTGTGGCGCATATCTCCTTGTTTCCTCTTATTCTTTCCTCTATGATTTGTGATGGGCGGCCATTTCCTTTTCAAAATGGTTCTCCAATGGTAGACAAAGAATGACTGGCAGTTCTGCGGGTGGCAGCATGTGAGCAGATGGTTTTGAAATATCTTCTTACCTTCTTTTTAAAGCAAGGGCTCCCAGCCTGTTTATTTCAGTTCAGGGTTTATGTGGCCTGGACCATCCAAGAGCCCCTGGAATTGAAGACAAAAGACAATTAGACCCCTCAGTTCCTGTCCTGCTGTTCTTAGGGCTTATCCTTCTCTGCTGGCTCAGACCAGAAGCCCCAGCCATCTGGGATAGAACCCTCACCTGTGTGTTAAGATGCTGTGCTTCAAACCCAATGTGTTACTATAAGGAAGTCCTATCTGTGGGGCAGCCATGGGGATTCGGGGGTTAAGGTCTTGCTGGGTGGTGATACCAGAATACTCTCCCAAGGAAGGGGACACCCTGGACCCTGGTTGTCTTCCCTGCTAGTTTTTAGTCACTCAGTTTCGGCACTCTAGTATTATGTTGTTAGTCATCTCTGTGACCCAGGATAGCAGTGTCTACATTCCCTGCTCCAGGTCCCAGGCCACGCCCTCATTCCCAGGAAGGTCCCGGTGGGATACTTAGCTTTTGAAAGGTCCAGGGAAGAGGCTAGGGAGGATGGCCACTCCAGACCCTCCTCCTCCTCGGGGTGTGGCCCCCACAAACCATGTCTCGTGTACCCTCTTAGTATTCTGCATCTTCTTGTCTCAGAGGAGAGACACTGAAGAAAAATAACAAAAAATTAGAAAAATTAAAAGCCCACACAGCAATTTATCTCCAGAAGAAGGTTCTTATTGTCAGCCGCACTTCCTTTGCCTCTCCCGTAGCTCTGGCAGACTCTGGCCTGGCTGTGGGCTTGCTCCAGGACAGCTGTTACTTGCAGGGACTCCATTTTGTTCCGAGCACTGTCAGTTGAACCTCCCATTTTTGAGAATGGGATGGGGGGGGGGGGGCGTGCTCTGGCTCCACCCCTGCTCTGGCTCCATGCTTCTGACCCCTCTGCGCTTGCACCTGTGGGTTGACTCAGGTTCCTGTGCGACGGCTTCACCAGTCCTTGTGGCGAGGGCCTCCATCCAGCCCGCCTGGCGAGCTCACTGTGGTGCCTCGTTGGTGCACACGTATTTCTCCATATCCTATGTGCCAGCCTGTTGGATCCTCTTCACTCTCCTGGTGGACATAGGAAGTGAACACGTGAGCTCTTGAGCCTCAGGGCCATGTCAGCAGATAGGATGTGGGTGCTTCACCCTCAGGAAGGACAGTGTGTCCCGAGTGCTCTGGCTCACTGGCCAGACAAGGGTGTGCTGTTCCTCCCCATCCGGATCCACAGGGTCAGAAGCCACCATCAAGGCATGGACATTGCACAGGCCCATGTGGTCAGGAAGGAGACTTTTGTCACAAAGCCATCCCAAGGCATTTGCTGGATGCTTGTTCAAGCTCCTCGGTCCAGGGCCTTGGTGACCAGAGTTGAAAGTGGGAAGGAGAAGCAAGAGGGACGGTCCACCAATCCCAGGGGCACGTGAGGTCTTTACAGCATCTGTTCTTCATCCCCAAAGATGCTGGCTGTCTGGCATAGGGGATGGGGAGGCAGGCTCTGCCAGTAGCTGAGCTAGTCTTGGAACGTGTGCCCTGCTTCATGTACACCGAATTCCCATCAGAACAGTCCTGTCAGCTGTGAGGAACGACCTTTCTCTTTTACAGCCACATGGTCTTCTTCCCTTTCTTCACAAGGGTCCACGAACACGGTGAACCCCGCTCTTAGATGACCTTGAAGTCGCGCAGGTGCAGGAGTCAGGCTTCCGGGGACTGTTTCTGTGACACCTGCTATTCCTGTGCGCACGCTTTATGCCACCCGTTCTCTGCTTCCTTTCGGCTCGCGGGTGTCCATGCTCTGGAATCAGTGTTGTGTCTGCCAGACAAAATAGAAAACGTAGCAGTGGTCTGAGCAGCCGTGGGCCAGGTGAGCCGGGTGAGCGTGACTGGGGCCAGTGGTCTGAGCAGCGAGGAGCCAGAAGACCTTGCAACACTGCACTCTCAGCTTTTAGTTTTGCGGCATGAGCTCACTATTTAGACCAGGCAAGCCTTGAACTTCTTGATCTTCCTGCTTCTCAGCCACCAGGTTCTAGGATTGTAGGTATGCACCACCGTGCCCAGCTAGACTAATTTTAATATTTAAAAAAGTTTTCTTTTTCTCTTCCTCCCTCCCTCCTTCGTTTTATTGAGGTGTCTTATGTGGCAGACTTCTGTCTCAGACTCACTATGTGACCAAGGATGACCTTGAACTTCTGATTGCCCCACCCCTGCCTCCTGACTGTTGGGATTACAGGGGTGTACCACTACTCCTGGTTTATGCCAAACTAAGGATTACATTCTCGGGCTTCATAGGAGTCAGGGGAGCACCTACCAACTGTACATCATCAGATCTGTCGTTGTAAATACAAAATTGGGTTGTTTTAATTACGGAAAAGGCCAGACATGTACTTTGGTTCTGTGTGACTGACCTAGGGTACTTTACAGGTGGTTGATCATGAGCTGTCGCCAATGGCGGGTGGGGGTGGGGCACAGCGGGGAGATCATATTTTAGTCTTTGCAGGTTGTACAACCGTGTCGCTGTTGTTCAGCTCTGATGCTTCAGAAGGGTCTGAAGACTGTATGTCTGTCAGTGGCCCTCTCTGTGCTCTAATAAAACTTTATTGATGAAAACACACAGTGGGTCAGATTTGGTCTCAGGACGGTTTGCCCACCTGCACTGTACACAGAGCAGGACACGGAATGTGGGAAGGCAAACCTTTTATAATTGTGTGACGCTGGGAAGCCCTGTTGGTGACCGCGGTTAACAGGCCCTGTAGAAAGCTGCCTGGGAGGAGCCACGAGGGAGAGACGGTATTACAGCAGCACGCACTTACCCTCAGAGAGCTTCTGAGAAGAGAGAGCTGGGGAAGTGAAAACAACCCAGTGCAGCCCAGTTGGCACACCTCTGCTCCCAGCACGGCCCGGGGTGGCTTGCGCCCGGCATGCCTTGACCGCCTGACCCAGGGAATGTTTCTCTCCTTTGTCTCTGCAGCACCTGCAGCAGCACGAGAGCGGTGTGGAGGGTGAGAGCTGCTACTACCACTGCGTCCTGTGCAACTACTCCACCAAGGCCAAGCTCAACCTCATCCAGCATGTGCGTTCCATGAAGCACCAGCGCAGCGAGAGCCTGCGCAAGCTGCAGCGGCTGCAGAAGGGCCTTCCGGAGGAGGACGAAGACCTGGGCCAGATCTTCACCATCCGCCGGTGCCCCTCCACTGACCCAGGTGAGGCGCGGTGCGAACAGGGGTGGCCGCGGCGGGCGGCGGCCAAGGGCGGGCTTAGCTCATCACTGTGGCTGCTCCTTGCATCCATCGCTTGCACCTCAGCGGCCTGTCGTGTTCTGGGTGGAAGGAGCGTGGCTCCACCTTCCGTTAGGCGAACGCTCAAACGTAGGGCAGTCACAGACATGCTGCCCCGAAGCAGGCCATGGTGGGTCTTCCGGCCCCAGTCCCCGCTTCCTCTAGCATGCCCTCTGGACTCTGTCACTGCCGCACGCTGGCCTGGTAAATGCTATTCGTGTGCCTTGCCCAGGGTAGGCGTCGTCTCTGACTCCTGAGTCGGGGCCTCAGAACGGAACTGCAGAGAGCGTCAAAGCTCGCACCCATCACAGGACCCTTAGCTGTATCTGAGCTAAGTGACTCCCGTTGCCCGGGTGGTCCAGGCTTCTGGGCTTCCTGCTTCCTGTGGGTCGCGGCCCGATACAGTTTGCTCTGTTTCTTGCCTTCCTGCCATCTCATCACTGGAGTTCTTGTGTCTCCCTCCCCACACGTAACCCTCATCCCAGTGGGACCTCACTTGGTAGAATTAGCTCCTTTAAAAAAAATATATTTTTCAACCATTCACTCCTGTCTCCTAACTTGGCAGTCACTTGTTTTCCTTCAAAACAGCCAAGTGAGGCAGGCCTGGCGGCACAGGCCTGTTATCCGGGCACCTCCGAAACGGATGGAGCCACTTCACAGATCCTGGGCCAGCCTGGGCTGCACGGTGGAAGAAACCCGGGAAGATAACGGCGCTCTCATTCCTGCTCTCTAATGAAATCTTCATGATTTTTGAAAGGAAAAAAAAAAATCTTTGTAGCTTCTCTTTAATCTGTGCCCAACCTGTTCCCTCCTGTTACCAAACCAGCCTATGGTTGGGGGCGGGGGGCGCCCTCCCAGAGCCTTCCTGCAGTGAGTGTTCTTTCCTTCTGTGAGTTGGCAGGGTTGCCCACTCCTTGGGAAGCGCTCTCCCTTTGACTTCAGGTGGTCTCTCAGCTCCTCTCGACAGTTGCCAGTGCGTGTCCATGGTTCTCGGCGCTTTGGCCGAGTGGGTACTGGACCCTGGTCCTCAGCTCCTGGCCGCACATGCTCCGACAGTTTCCTGATGACTCAGTGGTCCCATCTTGTGGACGTAGTATTTCCCAAAGTTCGCTTGCGTTTTGTTTTTTGTCCTCTGCTTCCTGTGACGAAGTGACCACATGTGAGCTCCTGGGCCCTCCTCGTTCACCTCCTGCAGTAGCTCAGCTTTGCGGAGTGCTCACTTGATGCTGTCAGGTCAAGCACGCATTTGAATGGTTTTCAGAGGTGAAAAAATGACAGAAGCCTGAGGGGGAAAGCTTCACAGCCCTCCCCCATTCCATTTTCCACGTTGGAATGTTGGTTCAGCTTTCAGATATTCTCTTCCTCCTCTTCCTCTTCCTCCTCCTCCTCCGCTTCCTCCTCCTCCTGTTCCTCCTCCTCCTCCTCCTCTTGCTCCTCCTCTTGCTCCTCCTCCTGTTCCTCCTCCTCCTCTTGTTCCTCCTCCTCTTGTTCCTCCTCTTCTTCCTCTTTCTCCTCCTCTTCCTCCTCTTTCTCCTCCTCTTCCTCCTCTTGCTCCTCCTCTTCTCCTCTTTCTCCTCCTCTTCCTCCTCTTGCTCCTCCTCTTCTTCTCTTTCTCCTCCTCTTCCTCTTGCTCCTCCTCCTCCTCTTCTTGCCCCTCCTCTTCCTCCTCTTGCTCCTCCTCCTCCTCTTCTTGCCCCTCCTCTTCCTCCTCTTGCTCCTCCTCTTGCTCCTCCTCCTTCCCTCCTCCTCCTCTTCCTCCTTTGCTCCTCCTCTTCCTTCTCTTGCTCCTCTTCCTCTTGTTCCTCTTCCTCTTCCTCCTCCTTCTCTCTCTCTTTCTTCTCTTCCACCTCCTCCTCTCCCTCCTCCTCTTCCTCCTCCTCTTCTTCCTCCTCTTCTTCCTCCTCCTCCTCTTCCTCTTCCTCCTCCTCCTCCTGTTCCTCCTCCCTTTCTTCCTCCTCTCCCTCCTCCTCCTCTTCTTCCATATGTCTGTATTTCTCAGCATGCTTCTGATGTTGATGAATTTTAAATTTCGAACATTGCCTGGTTTTCTGAGCTGTAAGACAAGGATTTCCCTGGTGTGCTGCTGTGTAAGCCCCCCCCCCCCCATTCCTACCTGCTCATACATGCATCCATGCACAGCCTTACCCAGACTGCACACAAACAAGCACCCTTAAGCCCCCAACTTGTAGAGCCTGCATCCACTTCTGCCACACATGCATATACACGCCTGCTACCAACGTACAACACAGTGCGTGCACTCAGGCACAGCCGTTACTCGCTACTGTGTTCACATGTATCCCTGTACACGCGCCCCAGGAGAACTCAGCAGACCCTCCCACACGCACCCCCTCCTGATGTACCACAGACACACCGTGCACCCAGGAAGACTCAGCAGACCCCCCCACACGCACCCCTCCTGATATACCACAGACACACCGTGCACCCAGGAAGACTCAGCAGACCCCCCCACACCCACCCCTCCTGATGTACCACAGACACACCGTGCACCCAGGAAGACTCAGCAGACCCCCCCACACCCACCCCTCCTGATGTACCACAGACACACCTTGCACCCAGGAAGACTCAGCAGACCTCTCCACACGCACCCCTCCTGATGTACCACAGACACACCGTGCACCTGACACCCCACCCCCACCCCCGGCCGCCACAGGTTCAGCGGCACTTTGTGAGCCCGTGTCCCCGTGACCGCTGCCCCTCGCCCAGCTCCCTACTCTTTGGCTGTACTCTGGTCCCCTGCAGACCCTTCCTCCCCTCCCTACCTCCTGTTAGGATGAAATAATAACTGGGCGATATTAATATTCAGTATTTTCATTATGATAACTCTATAAATATTAATCACAGAGGAGCCTTGTAGAGTTCTATAATTTCATTTACCTTCTTGTACAACTTTTTGTTTTCCCTGCTCCTCTCGGTTCTCATGATTAATTCATGGCTTACCTAACACAGCCAGAGCAGACATTTCCTAATCTCCCAGTGCTCCAGGGCTCAGTTTCCCCGTGGGCTCCATTTCTTCTTGGAGGCACTTGCTAAGCCCCGCAGAGCCCCAGGCTCCCCAGTGCCTATGGGATCAGGGATCAGGGATCAGGATCGTCCTGTGGCTCCTTGGCTGCCCTCTGTGTCAGAGCAAAGCTGCCCTTGCCCCACGGCAGGACGGACCCACAGACCTCGGTTTAGGGCCTTTGCTCCCGCTGGGATAGTGAGCTTGCCCACCTGCAGCGTCTTCTCTCAGGATGGGCCGTTCAGGGCTGTGCTGTTGGCCGGGGCCAGGGTCCTCTGTTTGTCCCACAGGATTCCATGTCTCTTTCTGGGTCGCAGCTTTACTGCTTCATCTCTAAGGCTCCTGACCATGCGGCCCCACCCCACTGTGGGTGTGTACTCCTAAGAGCAACAGCGAGAGTGGGCGCCTGTGGACGCCCCTGTCCTGGAAGCCTGAAATCATCGTGTCCCCTGGCTGCGGGTGCCTGGCCCGGCACAGTACTTTAGCCTCTGTGTGGTCCTGCTCTGTCCCCACCCCACCCCCACCCCCACCATCGCAGTCTGCAGACCCGTGTGCGTTTCGGGGTCTGTGTTCACTCTTTAGTTCTTTCCTCTCACTCAGAATTCTCTTTTTATCAGTGAGGCTCCCCACCCAGGACACAGCACACAGCTGTCCTCTCACTGAGATCCGTGGAATGGAGCGCGTGCAGTCGCACACGGACACACTGATGCACACGTATACACACGCATGGCCACGTATGTGCGCGCGTGCACACAGGTATACAGGCGCACACGCTCTCTAATGTAACACTCCACCTGCTGCTGTCCACCTGGGTGCGGCTACGCCACCTCCGTGCCTCCTTTCATTTATTGTGCGTTAGCCTCCCCCACCCCACGTGCACGCACAGCCTGAGTCAGGGCGACAGACTTCCCTTCCGAATCTCCCGACCCCGCGGTGTTGTCTTTGGCCTGTGGTGTTTGCGGCTCCCTCCCGCACAGGCTCCAGTGGAGTTCGTCCTCCGCTCACGACAGAGGACAGATTATTAGGTAATACACTGACATCAACAGGAACACGGTTCTGTTTTAGAAATCCCTGTAGGAGAACACATCTTGAAACACAGCCTCCTCTCCCCCGGGGATTCACGCTTAAAACACTTGAAAGAATGCCTTCCAGAAAAGGGACGTGTGGGCCCAATGGAACAGAGATATTTAAAATTGTCAGCTTCAAATTTGTAAACACAGACTTTTGTCAGCACTTCCTGTTCTGTCCTCATTAAGAGAAAGATCAGGACGTGACCCTCTGGCATGAAGTGCTGTTCCCATGCCAGAAGAAGCCTTAGGCCCGGTAGCCCCCTTCAGGTCCCTGCCTACCCAACCGCAAGCCACATGCTTGCTAGTGGTCCAGCTCCTGAGGTTGGCACCAGCATCTGTGATCTGGCTCAGCTCTGGTGTTCTTTCTCCTTTCTTCTCTCTTGGGGCCCGTGTCCCACAGAGCCGCGTGCGACAGCCTTGGGGTCACTTTTCCTTCCCAGGGCTCTCGCGCTCCTGTCTCAGGTACCTTCTACAGTGCTCAGGAGTCCTCCCTGGCGAGGAAGGGCTGAGCGCATTGACTGACTTCCTCCCCAGACATCTTCCACGTCTGCGTGTTGTGTATGTTGTCTGTCCGCTGGTCAGTCCAACGCCAAGCATGAACCTCTTGGTTCAAGAAAGGAGTTAGATATGCAGGGAAGTATGAAGGTTTTTCTTCATCCTCTAGAACTTTCGATAATCACCAGGATTGACACGTGCTGTGATGGCTGCGTGGCCCACAAGAGGTCCCAGAGAGAGACTTACCCCTTGTAGGTTCTGCAGCAGAGTGTGGGTCGGTGGACCACTGCTTCTCTTTGGTGTCTTAGCCTTAGCTCAACAGGTAGGCCAAGTCCTATGGGGCTTTCAAATCAGTTTTGTTGTTGTTGTTTGTTTGTTGTTTTTCCCGAGACAGAGTCTCTGTGTGAAACTCTGGCTGGCCTGGAGTTCACTGACAAGATGGTCTTGAACTTCAGCAGCCCTGCTGCCTTTGCCTCTCAGGTACTGGGACTGCAGGCGAACACCGCCGTGCATGGCAAGCTGTGTTCATTTGAGACGGAGACTAGGTAGCCCAGGCTTGCCTGAGCCTTGCTGGGTTGCCAAGGCCGAAGTCTTGAACACCTAATCTTCCTCCCGTTCACATCTGAGTTCTGGATTAACAGGTGTGTACCACGCCTGGCTCCAGGTCCTGTTATATTCTTCTTTCTGACCTCACTCCAGAGTGAATACACGTGCGTGCACATACACGCACACGTGTGCTGAGGACAGAACTCACTACTAGAACACCAGCCTAGCACACACATGGTCCTGGACTTGATCTCCATCGCTTAACCAACCAGGTGCAGCCATTTCTCCATTCCTTTAGAACGCTTTGCTTTTGACTTCTACCTGGAGTTGCGGTTATCAGTCCGAGTGTGGTTGGTTGTTCTGTTTCTTTTCCTGAAAGACCAAGCGGGGGTCTCTTCGCTGGCTTCGGCTTTGGTCTCTTCATTTCAGCCCTGCCTGCAGGCAGGAACAGGGAGCCGTCACTGTGAGCGTCCTCAGTTGCTGGCATCAACTGTCTGCTTTGCCTTGATTGACCAAAAGGCCAGAGAGCTCACGTAGGTGTGTCATTCGTAGGATTCATTTCCTGGTTTGCTTCTTAAAAAGACATCTCTGGCTCCTGGATGAAGCTGCAGTTAATTTTACTTTATCAGTGTCCTAAGTAAGCTTCAAGAGACTGTAAGCGGCCCTTTGCATTTCTGCTATTGGCCTTTCTTTTCCTCCTCCTCCTCCTCCTCCTCCTCCTCCCTCCTCCTCCTCCTCCTCCTCCTGGTTTCTCTCTTATCCCTTTGCTGGAGCTACCTTTTCTTTCATATAGACAGAGATCTCCAAGCTTTGTGCACTTATAACTTAATTAAGCTGTTCCCTACTGAAGGGTGACTTACTTACCTTTTGTCGAGTTGGGGACACGGCTGAAGTTTTCAGGGCAGCGACTCCCTGGGGCCAGAGAGGCGAATGCAGCTGAGCCGGCGGTGAGCTGCCCTTGGGGAAGTCTTTGCCGAAGCACCCATTGGCTTCTCAGTGAATCTTCTCTCCAAGCCAAGTCTCAGTGAACACACTGGACTCACGTGGTTCCAGAGAACAAGATACTGCGTCTGGCATCCTCACTTGGATCTCTTTTCAAAATTGGCAGGAGGCCACACCCTCTAAACACGAAGTGCATCTTTTTTACTTTTACAAAAATAACTAAGTTGTATGCAATTTTAGTATACTTTTTCTCGAAGCACTAAAATGCATTATGGCCAGCTCTTCAAATCTAAAGCTCTGTTTTTGTGAAACCTCTGCCTTCTCTTTTCCTTTTTACTGGGTCTTTGTTGACAGGCTTAGGAAAGCCCAGGGTTGAAGCATGCCTAAGTCAAGAAGTCAAATGCAAAGGTGCAAACAAATTGGGGTGACTTCAGGTCTGAGTACCTGGGGTAACGGCACTGCAAGACTTCTATTTTAAGTGCAGTCTCTAGACAAAGATTGTAAATTTTGAGGCGTACTTTAGAAAGGCGTTTCGCAGAGTGGCAGATGGCACTGTGTGTCAACAGAACCTGTGACTGCAATGCAGACCCAGGTTTATGGAATCGAGTATAGCTCACTGTTTTCAAAAGAAATGTTTTCCTTACGCCTTTCCAAATAGTCGTGTTTTAGCAGAGTTTATTGCTTGGTGCCACTGGCAGTTCCCTGGGAGGGATCTGTTGATGTGGCACGGCACAGCACCAGGCCCACGACAAGAGCTCAAACTGGCGATGTCCGTTAATAGAGATTCTTAGCCAAATCGCTTCACGACGTGGCAAGAAGTGAATCTCCACCGGCTTTTGTTCAGAGAGACAGTCTTCTGTTGTGGGTACAAAGCGTCCGTGGTTTGGTTCTCATCTCATCCAGCATCCAGCATTCAGCACCCACCTCTCCAGGCCAGGAGTGGTTCTCAGGGTGTACATGGCCTTGTTTTTCTGTTGGAACAGAGTTCTTGATTTGCCTTAATCAGTCCTCTAACAATCTACAAAGGTCAGTGCCAATTGCCTGCTCATTTACATTTGTAATTGTGATGGCTTGATTACATATTCCTCGTGTCAGTCCTTCCTCAGAGTATATGCTGGAGCCCCCAGCCCCCAACATCACCCACACGCACACGCAGGCGCACGCACACTCACACACAGACCAGCTCCGTGAACACCGAAGCTCTGACTCCTCACCCAAGAGACTCCTGTAGCTGTGGGCCTGGGTGTCGGTGTCGGAGGGAGAGGCACCTCGGAGAGGCTCTTGTCTGTAAGGTGGGGATATAATGGGGTTGGAGTCAGGGAAATTACGTCAGTACCAGGCCAGAACTCTGAGAGCCATTATCCAGGAAGCTTCTTGAACTAGGTAATTAGGGGCAATTAAACTCTTCTGCTGGCTCTCTGCAAAATATGCTAATAATCTGATCCGCTGGAGGGTGGACATTCGCAGGGGCTGTTTCGGTGTTGCCACGTATTCATGGTCTGTGTGGGTCCCTCTGGAGAATATGTAACATCACCAGGAAGGTCACCTGGGTGGCGGGCCTGGCGTCCACGGCTTCCTGCCTGTCTGGCCTGTGCTCCCTGTCTGCGCTCCGGCACCAGGGCACCGCCCTCTGTAGAACCTTGTCTTGGTTGCAGAAGTTCTCACCCATTCAACCGTTGCCACCCGGTCATCCCCTCTCACTCTGCAACGTATTCGCTTCTTACTTTGTCACACCGTTTGCTCATGACCTCACACTGGACCACAGCGTGGCCTGTGCGTGGCTGGGTCTCCATCACGCCTTCCGTGCCACCCTCTGGAAGGGTATACTGTTGTGTGCCCCTGTGGCCACCAGTGGGCCCGTTCTCAGAGGCACAGCACTAGGCTTTCCTCCGCGTTGATACCAAGTGACATCAAGAACAGAAGAAAAGGGCTTGGGAGATTAATTACCCCACTGTGGTTACTATAGTTGTATAGATGTGTGTTGATGATGAAGAGTGAGCACTGAAGGTCTCTCTTTAGTACCTTTGATGCCTGAACATCCTGGAGACCCCAGATCGTAGCTCAGAGACACCAGCACCCCAGAGAATCATGGGATATTGTCTTGAACTAAGCATTACTTTAGCGAAACTTTATCTCGAGGACTCTCTCGTGGCCTTGGAAAAGGGCTGTCTAGGAATCTGAAAAATCTGAGACCTGTCTCTGAAGTGAACAGGGGGTGCTAGCCACTGCAGTACTTTGACTAGGCTGAGAGTTGGGGTCCTGTCCTTGGATGATGTTGGCACTTGCAGTGGGAGGCCGAGGCCTTTTCCAGCCACCCCAGCATGTGTCCGGGATCCCCCTGTAATAAGCGCACTCCAGACCCTGCAGCCGACACCTTCTTTGCTGCTCCAGTGTATTCTTTAAAAGGAAAATGAGAATGTGCAGTCGCATCACCTCCGGAGATGCCCTGAGCGTCCATTTCTGGGGCTCCTTATATCATACATAAAACTCGTCCCCAGCCTTGGGAGGGGCCACTGGAGAAACAGCGCAGGTGTCTGCTCACAGAAATAGCTCAGAGGCTTTTTCCTCCGTGTGTAGATGTTCAGGAACCCTTCACATTGAGACCTAATTATAAGAATTACACTCCAAATGATCTCCCCGCCCAAACACAGGCACTGGAAAACCGTGTGGCCTTGAAGTCAGTGTGAGTGCTGCATCTGCTCCCTGCTTCCTGGTCTCTCAGGTCCCCCAAGAGCCACAAGAAAGCGTCTTTGGACCCTCGGTTAAAACCCAAGTTTAAATCATGAAATTTAAATTTGTCCATCACAGTAGCCCAGCGGCCAGCGTCTCCCAGGGGCTGTGTGTCACCCTGCTTCAGCACACACTTAGACTGCCGTGCCAGGCCAGGCAGCTCTGGTTTCCTTGTTGGGGACTCCCGGGCTTCCAACAGAGCCAGCTCGGGTGCGGGTGGCTTGTGTCTTGAGTAGATGGTAGCCACTGGCTGCCTGCTGTCCTCCAGGCCGAAGGGATTCTGTCCTCCTCGCCTTCCGAGAACGGTGGGAGTGCAGCGCTGGGGAGGTATGTAACGTTGGCTTCCCACTCACACCTTTTCTCGTTAGTAGGTTTTTAGGGATTTTGAAAGGACTCTGTAAGGATACGTTCTTTTTAGAGGAGATGTTTGAGGGCTTTTTATAGTTTTGTATCATGCTACCTTGAGACCTTTTGTGTATATTCTAATAAAAGGAGCTATTTATTGCTTAAAAAAAAAAGACTCTTGACCCCTGTTCTAATTAGAATATTAAAAACCGGACAGCGTGCGGTTTTCTCAGAACAGGCTCGTCTGATGTTGTAGTCCCAAATTTTACCCAGAATCGTCGTACACTCTGGTCCCTCCCAGGGGTCCTCTTGGCTTGCACGTGGCAGCAACTGGCTCGCTCTCTTACCTCGTCACCACAGGTTCTTTTTCCCTACGTGTGATCATTCCTCACGTCTCTGAGAGTCTGTCACACACACACACACACACCCCGTTTGAAGATTTACTTATGTTTGTTTTATGTCCCTGTGTGAGTGCCTGCATGCATGCCACATTCACGCCCGCTGCCTGAAGATACCCGGAAGGGACTCGATCCCCTGAACTAGAGATGAGTGGTCAGGAGCTGCCTGATAGGGGCGACGGGAACTGAACTCAGGTCCTCCGCCAGAGCACTGCATGCTTTTAACCCCCAGAGCATCTCCCAGCTCCTAACCCCCTTCTCATGAAGGGATCAGATGGATTAGGGCCCTCCAAAGGCCTTGCTGTAACTTTGTCACTGTGGGAAGACCCCTCTCTAAATACAGGCGAGTTTCCAGGCCCTGGCGGTTAGGACCTTCTGAAAGCTGCCGCCTCTCTCTCGTGCTCTTCTGTAGCTGCTGTGGGTGCGGCAAGAGAGTGGAGCGCAAAGACGGGTGCAGAAGCCAAAGGAGGGTGGCGGGGGCCCTGGCCATAGCCTCCCGCAGTGCCGGGTGCCCTCCCGGGTCTTCCCCAACCTCCCTCTTTCAGCACACTGTCCTCAGCGTGGGCCCCGGCGTCAGAGCGCCCGAGAGACTCACTTGGAGGGGACGAAGCAAAGTGGAAGGCTCCAAGCAGCAGTCAGGTCTCAGCTCTCTGAGCATGTCTTTCCGTGACCCTTCTTGATGACCTGTCCTGATGGTGCCCTCTCAAGCCGTCCTCCCGGCCCACCCAGGCGACAGCCAGTCCCACCCAGGAGCGCTCTGATCCCCTGGATGGCGACCCCAGCATCAGTGCCGCTGGCCCTTGCCGAGGGCTCTTCAGGGAGGCTGTGGAAGTCGTGTTTCCTCTCTGCTGAAGCTACATTCTTTGGAGGAGTTGTGTGGCCCTGCGTTCCTTGCTCCATTTTTTCTTGGGTTTTACCTTATTGTGTCCTGTACTCCAGAAGGAAGAAAATTAAAGTCTGGGGCTGAGGTTTTTTGTTTTTGTTTTTTTTTAAGGGAGGAGAGAGTCCTAGGAGGCCAGAGAGGAGCAGAAGAATGTAAGTTAGATACAAGAAGGAAGTTTTCAGAAGGAAGGAAGGAAGGAAAGAAAGCAAACACAGAGGGAAAAAGAATATATGAGAGAATATGTATAAGGGAAAAGAATACAATGTAACGTGTGTTGTCATGGGGACGTAGCTGTACGCATTATGGAGGACGGGCCTGGTGATTTGATACCTGTATGCAGAGCGTAAGGAAGGAACACCGGCTTTGAGCATGTGTCTACGCACTTCAAACACGAATCATTTCTCTGTGCTGGGAACTTGTAAACCCTGTTATTTACTTTGAAATACATCACAAACTGTGGTAGACAGTTGTCACCCTACTGTGCTGTAGCAGACCAGAGTTGGTTCCTCGGCCTCGCCGCGCCCAGCTGCCCGGCCTTGAGCCTCTTTCCCGCTCACTGTTCTCCCGCCCTGTTCTGCCGTGAAGCTGAGGCAGGGCATAGTCTGCCCTTTCTTACTCCTCTCATAAAAACCCATGGCTGCTCTGGCTGGGGAAGACGTCGCCCAAGCCCAGAGGTCAAGCTCTCTTGTCTTGCAAGCCCTGGCTCCGTCTTCTGGGCTCCTGTACTGCTTTGGAAGCTGGAGAGTCAGCCAGGAAGGAGAAAGCAGTTTGGGTCTTTCCTTCCTCGTTGGGAAAAGAGGCAGACACTGACCAGACGTGGGATGTTGGACACCCAGGGGGATGGGGACCGGCGGGGCGCTGCTCTTGGTGAGTGGCTCAGGGGGTGACTGCCGTGGGGCTGCTTGGAAGGGTGGGTGCCGCCCGCCCGAGGGCTCAGAATACACAGCAGGAAAGCAGGCAGGGGCTGGAAGGAGGGGTGACCTAGGGAATGTGGCAGAGCTTTGGGTCCCAGGCAGGGCACGGGAGTCAGGTTGACTGGATTTGCTCCAGTCAATGCAGAACTCACCAGAAAGCTGAGCAGTTACCACCGCTGAAGTTAGAGTGGAAACGTGGCCTGCGTGTCACGTCCCTCCCTCGCCCTCTCAGCCCGAGGCCCTCCAGGAGAAGGAGCTTCTGGAGGCAGGACTCGGATGGATGCCACCATGTGCCACGTGTGCCCGGAGAACAGAGAGAGAGGGTCGTGTCGCACTCGGGGGGTTAGAGCAGCTCTGTGGGGCTCCCTGCTGCAGTCCAGGGCTCGGCCGCCTCCCCTGAAGAAGACTGGGTCCCCCACTGCCTAAGCAAGAAGCAGAGGACGACTTTGAGTTGTCGGCCACTGTGCAAACGCAGGTCCTGACGCGTCAGGCAGCACTTGGCCGCCGTGTGCTGAGAGCTCCAGGGCCAGCTGCTCTGCGATGGGCAGCCACGCCCCACCGAGCAGGCACCTCAGGGCCTGAAGCTGTACATGCGTTTGCAGGATTTGATCCCACCGACACTGCACCCCCAAAGACGCCCAGTGTTGTAATACCCTACCCTTTAGTCCATCCCTCGCGTTGTGTGACCAGGGGTCAGCATCGCATCCGGAAGCCCGAGAACCCTCCTGCCTGTGACAGGCAGCACTGACCGAATTCTGCAGTCATTCCGCTCCCGGTGGCCGTGTGCCCAGACTCCAGGCAGATCTGAAGACTTCCTCAGAACACATAAGACCAGGGGGATTTGTACCGTACCCTACTGTGTTCTCCGGCCTTTTCTTTAATCAAGAATGTAGATTGAGGGTTGGGGGGGGTCTGGATTTTGGGGCTTTCTGAGGGCATCTATGTCTTCTGGTCACTTCTTTTAAGGTTCTTTTGAGAAGAACCTGGGAGAGAAGGATGCTGGCATCCATCCTGGATATCTGGAAAGAACGCTTCAACCACACCTGTCTGCCGTGTGTGAGGACAAATTTAATTTATTTCAAAAATCTAGCCCCCGGCGGCCTTTTCTGTTTGTTTCTTTAGGGGGAGGAAAAAGATCGAAAAGCAGCAGCAAGCTGAGGTCTGACCAGCCAGCAGAAGAGAGATTATCTCTAAAGGATATGAAAGGTTTAATCATTTTAATTTTTGTTTTTATTAAAGTTCATCATAGCTTCTCCCCTCCCCCCAACACGCCCTGGTAGAACAAAAGGAGGTAATATAAATACACAGAAACCCCCAAGCGTTCTGCTAATAAAAGCCTCCTTTGGGTGGTGCCCTGAAGGGAGGATGGGGACGGTGCGCCGTTGACGAACCCAGCTCGTGTCCAGCGGCCCGCCAGGCCTCAGTCCACCTCCAGCAGCCGGTGATCGTGGGAGGGGCGTAACTTCTGCTAACCGGAAGCAAGACACTCCAGGCGCTGGCTCGATCTATCTTGGTTTTTAAGCAGGCCGGTCCCCTCAAAGCTCTCGCTGCTGAAGGAGCTGGAATTTACCAAGAGCAAGAACACCTGCTCCCGTCAGCGTCTCCTGCCTCTGTTGTTCTGGAGAAATACTTACAGTCTGGCTCCTCGAGGACCCGGTGTGAGAGAGCAGAGCCGAGGCGATGGTACGCTTCATTTTCGGAGAGAGAAGTTCCGGCTTGTCTTCCCGCTGTGGCAGAAAAAGGAGCTGACGTTATGGTCATTCAGGTGTCAGCAGTCACGAGACGTACATGAAGTGTCCACGCTGGTTCTAAGTTGTGTCCCTTCTGCAGCGTGGCCCTCGAACACCCCGCACGGGGATTTCCACACCCGAGGACAATGCAACTGTCTCGAACGTCCGTTCTTGCCACTTGAGGAGCCCGGGACGTTTCAGATAA
>JAMJFZ010003107.1:0-125357 GCA_026225945.1 Cricetomys ansorgei
ATGAGACATGTGTGTCCTCAAGCTTCAAGTGGCTTGTCCAGGCCCAGAAACACAGTAGGGACAATCTGGGGAGAGCTCTTGCTGCCGACTGCCCAGTCCATCTGCCCCAGTCCACACCAGGGACAGGAGTGACCCTGCTCTTCCTAAGTGAGATGAAACATTTAAAAAAATGACCACTAAGCAGCAGCTAAACCCAGATACTATCGAGCCACTTGTCACAGAGAACAGCTCGTATTTGAAAGACAATGACTCCCAATGTGCGTGTGTGTACTTAATTTTAAGGTTGGGCTTCCCAGATCCCTGAATCAACAGTGGGCTCTGTGAATCCTTGTATAAGAATCAAAGCCAGAGAGCACAGGTCAGGGAGAGGTCTGTGGGAAACACAGTGATTCAGCGCCACCTGCAGGGCCACACGTGCAACACCTGAGTCACCAGCTGGGATCACTGCCTGCAGCCTCAGGAACAGGACAGAGCCAGAGCCGTGCATTCCTTAAGTTCTCATGCAAGTGTGAGGAATTAGTAAGACTTATTGGTGAGAATCTCCTCTGAAAATGGCTAATTCTCTGCTTAGAAGAATCCAGTCTCTGTAGCTATTGAGAACAGAAGGGTCCTGCAGGCCCAAGAACTGTGTTCAAAGAGACAGTATGGAAGGTGAGTCCTACCATCCCCAAGCAGAAGCTGCAGCCATTCCTGTTGAAGCTGGAAGCTTCCATTCTGGGAGAAAGACATGGATGGAGATGAATTTCCTGGATGTCTCCTCCAGGTCCTGGAAGACTCCACAAAGACCTTGCAAGGATTCTAACTTGTCCAAGGAAGCACAGGCCTCAGGATCCCTGTGCAAGGCCTTGACCTTGGAGGTGACCTCCTCCAAGGCCAGAGGCCACTCCCTGTTGACTCTTAGCTTCCAACAGTGTTATCCACGGACTGTCTCTCCTCCAGCACAGTGGGACTGAGGTCAATCTGCTTTTCCTCCTGAACTCAAGGTCTGGTAGGCCCACATTTATTCTCCTTTCTGCTTTCTGTTGAAGCCTGCACCCTTGATGGGAACGTGAATTCATCTTTCCAAAGTCTGTAGAGATTCCCAGAAGGTACTTGTGTTGTGGAAGTTTATTTTTAGTTATGTTTGAAATTGTTTTACGCATTGTTGGGCGAGGGGCTGGCTATCCTAGGTCTTGGCGTTTTGTATTGTCTGCAGGTGTTGAGGTGTTGGATTTCTGTGGGGATGTTTGATTGCTAATGATCTGCATGTGCTATCAGTAGAACACCTGAGGAGTTCTGAAAGAATAAAAACACCTGAGCAGAGAAGTTCAAGGTGGCAGAGTTTACACGTATAAGAATGCCTCCTTGTCTCCTTTCTGAGCTGCCACAGTTGATGAACTACTACATACTTCCCTATCCAGCAGCCCCTAGGAGGATAACCACCCCACCCTGAGATCCTCCGGGTTCTAGTCCAACCTCTCACCTCACATATATGAACCCTACAAGCCCCACCTTCAGTCACTAGATCGCCACCTCTACACTGTGGCCACCTGGCAGTTAACGTATGAGGCCATGGTACCAAGGGGAACTGTACTGTGCCCTGATGATTCTCTACCATCTCTGCATCCACCAGAACACAAGATACACTTCCTCACAGCAGAAGCTGGGCTCATTCCCCCAACAGCTTCCAGGCCTGGGTCTCTTCTCAGTTCTTCACATGTCTATCCAGATCACTGACTTACACAGCTGCTCCCTGGTGACTGCTTCCTGTGACACGGCTAGATGGAGCCTGCTTTGTCGGCCCTGCTGACCCTCACAACTGCACAGACTATGCAGACAAGCAACAGTGTTCTCTTGCTTTGTCTCTCATTGCTACATGATTTCTTCCTGCCTGCTTGATCCAGATCCCACCAAATAAAATTGTCCACAGAAGCCAGGTGGGAGGAGTTTCCACATGTAATCCCAGCACTAAGAAAACTGAGGGGGAAGTATTTTTAGTTCAAGGTCGGCCTGAGCTGGCAAGACTATCTCAAACAAATATGGATAGTGGATGTGACTCTGTTGGAAGTGTATTTGTCAAACAAACACAGTGTCCTGGGTTCAATCCCCGGCACCACTTTAACAAGGCATAGTGTCACATGCCTGTGATTCTAGTACTCAGGAGGTATAAACAAGATCAGAAGTCCAAGGTTATCCTCAACTATACATCAAGTTCAAGGCTCTCTCAAATAAAATAAAACCTGCCCCATACAGTAAACCTGGTTCAGTACTGTTCTGAACCAAATAAAGACATTGGCCCATAGGTTCCTTTCTCTTTCTCCTAGTGTGTGTTTCCAAACTTCTACACACAACCTTCAGGGCCTGTGGGTGATCAAATGCATTTCCATCCTGTCTCCTGGTCTCTAGTGTCGCCTTCCTTCTTAAGACCCTCCATGCAAACTCCATAAGTGGCTCTTCCCTCACTTCCTGTCCTCCGTTTCTCTCTGCTTCCTTTTCTTTCACTTTCCCTTCCTTGTCCCCTATTTGCAAACTACACATACAGGCAGAGAGCTGGGAGGGCCCAGGACACAGAGCAATGGAGTGAGCAACGCTCACAGAGATGACCCCCACCCTTGCCTGTGATATGTTCTGGACAGAAGACCCAGAAAGCAAGCCAAGGCCTTCCAAGGTCTGTAGTTTAACCCTGTCTGTGCTGCTTTGTTACTGAGGCCCAAGCTAGAATTCCTACAAAGAAGATACATCAATATTCAGGAAGCACAGGAGCTGTGGGCAGCATGCGGACCCAGCCACAGCGAGGCAGCACCCGTGATCCGGGGGATGCTTCAGTTTCCCTAAGAAAATAAATAAACCAGAATACAGCAAATTCTGGTGAGGCTGTGGAGAAATGAAAACTCTGGCCCTGTTGGAGGAGTGACAAACGGCACGGCGGCTGTGGGAACAGCATGGTGGCTCTCAGAACATTAAGAATAGAACATGCGTGCGATTCGGCAATCCTGATTCTAGGCGTACACTAAAAAGAACCAAAGTGGCCACAAGAGCCAAAGGTTTGCAACCCAAGTGTCCACCTACAGATGAATGGCTAGGCTGACCACCACATAATGGTCTGACTTAAAAGGAAGGAGGGGCCGAGGCTATGGCTCACTCAGTAAAGTGCTCGCTGGGCAAGCATGGGCCTAGCTGTGCACCTGAATACGGAGAAGACGCGGGATTTTGTGTTAAGCATATTTCATAATTTTTAGCATGAAGACAATATGCTATTCCACTTAACCTTCCTCAGTAACCTTGCTACAAGAATAAAAATAGTACTTGGTTTGTTTGGTTTTTGGTTTTGTTTTTTTTGGTTTGGGTTTTTTTTTTTTTTTGCTTTGTTTTGTTTTGTGTTTATTTTGTTTGTTTTGTTTCCCTTATTTACATTTTTCCAGTTCTCTAAAGAAGATTCAAAGAAATTCATCTAAGCCCCAACCTGACAATTTTGTTTTCTATGTGGCGTCCTAAGAGCTGAAAGGAAGACAGAGAGAGAAAGAGTTTAGGGTGCTTGCTGGGTAGAATCCCAATCAGGTAATACACTGTGAATGTCATTGCCCAGCCTGCGATCTGTGCCCAATCCAGGACTGATGCCCACAGGAGAAGCCCTGCAGATACCAGGTGCAGCGTTTGGAGCTGGTATCTGGTTGGGAGGAACACCCATGTAAGTGCATATCAGGACTCCACAGCAGAGCCGGGCATGTGTTTCACAGACTTGCAGCTGGCCCCTAAAGACTTGGTATCCCTGTGTAGGAAGCGCTTGGGAAGGCTCCCACAGACTCAGCCCCTGCAGGCCAGCCCTTGCTGGCTGCCCTGAAATCCCCGCCAGCCTATGTCCCCCTTCTGCCTGCACCCATACTACATGAATGAGGATTCAAAGACTCATTCAGATCCGCAGGTGGTATGTTTGGCCAGAACTGGTCCTGCGGGGCCGGGGGGGGGGGGGGGAGAATACCTTAAGTGCTTTTACCCAGAGGTGTCCTCCCTGCCTGTCCCCACTCCCAAGGGTCTCTGCTCACCACCTGTGATTTGCTGAGTACCTAAAGAGACCCTGCCCAGACAGCTCTTGGCCCTACTGGCCTCCCTCTGTTACCCTGAATACTCCATTCCACACGAGACCTTTCCCAAGTTAAACACTGGGTATGGGTACCCTGGCTGTCTGTATTCTAGGCTCCTGTTGACATCATGCATGACAGAATGTAGTGACAGAAACACAAGCTGCTAGCGCTGGGAACCTGCCAGTCACGAGGCCAGGGAAAGGACGAGCATTCAACTCTCCCTGTCCCTGCTGGTCCTCCACACTCTTCATGCCAGGGGAACTTTTCCCCATTGTGATGGTCACTTGGCAGAATCTGGAATCTCCTGGGAGGGGAGTCTCGATAAGGCATTATCTAGATTAGGTTGCTTATGGGTAGGCGTGCCTATGAGGGGTTTTCTTAGTTGGGTGAATTGACGTAGAAAGACCAACGCTAGGTATTGCTGGCACCATTTTGTGGGCGGAGTCCCAGGGTGCATGAAAAGGGGTGGGGGGAGGGAACTGAACACAGCATTTGTCATTCTCTGCTTCTTCACTATGGATACAGTGTTACTGTCTCAAGCCCCTGCCACCTGTGACTTTCTACAGTGACGTCTTAGTTCAGTGGTTCTCAACCTTCCTAATGCTGTGACCCCTTATACAGTTCCACATGTTGTAGTGGCCCCCCCAACCATAAAATTATTTTTGCTGCTACTTTATAACTGTAGTTTTGCTGCTATTACGAAACATAATGTAAATATCTGATACGCAGATGGTCTTAGGCGACCCCTGTGAAAGGGATCGTTCAACCCCCAAAGGGGGCGTGACCCACAAGTTGAGAACTACTGTCTTAGTTACTTTTCTATTGATGAGCCACCATGGTAAAGGCAACTTCTAGAAGAAAGAGTTGTTTGCTGAGGGCTTGCTTGCAGTTTTAGAGAGAGTCTAGAGTCTATAACCATCGTGGCAGGGAGCATGACAGAAGGCAGGCAGGCATGGTGCTGAGCTGAGAGTTTATATCCTGATCCACAAGCACAAGGCAGAGAGAGAAGCAAAGCAAGAATGGAGAGACACTGGGAGTGGTGTGGACTTCTGAAACCTCAAAGACCACCCTCCGTGACGCACCTCCTCCAACAAGGCTACACCTCCTAATACTTCCTATCAGTTCCACCAATAGGTGGCCAAGAGCTCAAATAGATGAGTTGGGGGTGGGGGGGGAGCATTCTCATTCAAAAAACCATAGACTATAACCTGGAACTGTAGGCAAAAAACAAAACCTTTCTCCTCTACATTGCCTTTGTCAGGCTATTTCTATCCCCCCCCCCAAAAAAAAAGAAACTAAGACTCATCTTTACAGGGCTATATGGCTATGTCCAGCCTGGATCAGATAGGAAGCTGTTGAGACAGAGGAGCTGGTGAGGACCAGCCATCCCTGCTGCCTGCCACTGGACATGTGGTCATAGGGGAACATGTTCAGGCAAGCTCTGCATCCACCTTAACCATGGGAGCCAGGTTTTGAGGAAACTGGTGGGGTCCCTCCCAGGAGCCCAGTCCTAGGTTGGAGGCAAGGAAAGGCTGCAGCTAATCTGGGTCTCTCTCTCTCTCTCTCTCTCTCTCTCTCTCTCTCTCTCTCTCTCCCCCCAAGGTGCCTTCAATTCCTCAGCAAACAGAGAGTGCAACCTGGCAGGGCTTTGCCACAGAGCACAATTCCTGAGCATGTGCAAGAAGAATAGGGTCAGATATAGATGCCAGGAGCTTAGCACAGCTTGCTCTGTTCTCTGCTCTGAGGTCCTCCTCTCTGAGTCACAGAGCTTCAGAGTAAGCAAACCTGTGTCAGCATCCTCATCACCCAACATGGACCCCTGAGCCCAGGGCCCTCTGTGGAAATCAGATTCAGGGAGCTCAGTCTACTTTCTCTCATTTTTGCCTCCTGTGCTTGGGTTCTCCACTTGTTTCTGAGTAGGCTCAGCCGTGCTTAGGGTTCTTCCATCTCTGTCCTAAGGGCCCTGTGCCTGGCTCTGTCAGAGAGGCCACAGGGGTCAGGGTCATGAAGCCTAGGGCAGCTCAGGATACCCATGAACTGTCCCAAAAGTAGGACAGATATATAAATAGGTACTGTTAGCCTGGCTGGGGATTCCCACCCTCCATCCTCACCCACCTGTGATCTGCAATCACCATAGGCTTCAGTGGTATGTCCCCAGCCAGGTAGCAGTGAGGTCCAGTCTTCCTGGTGTCTGGGGAGCTGTCTAATGTTAAGCAAATTCCCTCTCCTCCTCCTCTTCCCCCCTCACATCTCTCCCTCCTCACTCCCCCCTTTCCTCTCCCTTCTTCTTCCCTTTTTCTCTCTCCTTCCCTCTCCTTGTCCCTCTCTCTCTTTCCCTATCTCCTTCTCCTTCTCCTTCTCCCTCTCCTCCATCTCTCTTCTTCCCCCTCTCATTCCCAGGACCTACACCCAATGTGACACCCCCTCCCCTGCCTCAGTGAAGATCTCCCAGCCTAATGCCCCTCAGATGAGGTGCCGAGTGATGGGAGCTGGGAGAGAAAATCAGCTCTTGAAAGTGTGAAGCTGTTGGCAGATAGGGACAGGGCAAGTTCTCTACCTGCTTCCAAAGGGCTCCATTTATTACCTGCTGAGAATTCATTTGACTCTCTAGTGGTTCAAAACTTTCTTTCATTTTCCTCTTTATGAAGAAACTCAATTCCTAACTGGAGCAGTTCATATCTATACAACCTGGACAAAAATGGATTTTCTCTGTAACTCACAGCTGGGCCTGCAGAAGTCTGGGTAAGGAGAGCCAAGGCTAAGGAGATCCAGGGATGGGGAGACCCAAGGATGGAAGATCCAAGACAGGGGAGACCAGGGAAGACCCAGGGTGAGGCGCCCCAGACTCCTAGGACACCCACCATCAGGTAGTCTCTGTGGATGGAGCAGTGGCCAGAACAAGCACTCCACTTTCCTTCCCACCTGAGGATGGTGTCAGATATGATGGACCTCCCCTTCACCAGGACCTCACCCTGAGTGAGCTTCCAGCCCAGAGTCACAGAGCTGCCAGTCCCTGCCGCAGGCCTGCATCTGACGAAGTCTGTGGGTGTGATACCATGAGCCCCGAGTTTCTTTGCAGCGGAGCAGTTTAATTTACACCCTGCCACATCTGATGTGCACCACAGCTGTGCCAGCCAGCGCTGTGCTGCCACTTCGCTTGGCAGCTAACACACAGACAGCACAGAGAGGCTTGGGGAAGACCACACAGCTCTTTAGTGATAACCTGTCTCCAGGACCAGCCCCTCGAGAGCCAGCTCAGACATGGGATGAGGCTCAAGAGCAATGCACCTGTCTGCAATGATCTCAAGAGCCAAGCACACCGTTGGTCTCTGAGTGGAGAGTGTGGATGGGGTGGTCACAGGACCTGGATTCATCCTGAAAGAGACAGAGCTCGTCAAGGACACAAGGACAGTGTTTTTACTGTGGGAGCCAGAAGTAAAGAAGACTCATTTCTGTCAACCACCAAAAGTGACCAATGGTGGGGGGGGGGAGGAGGCGGAGCTTAAGTCAAAGGCGAAGGGGATGGAGGGCAATGCCTCTGGCTCAGTGGTTCTCAACCTTCCAACACTGTGACCCTTGAATACAGTTCCTCATGTTGCGGTGACCCGCAACCATGCAATAATTCTTGTTGCTACTTTATAACTGTAATTTTGTTACTGTTATGAACCGTAATGTAAACATCTGATACGCAGATGATCTTAGGGGACCCCCGTGAAAGGGTTGTTTGCCTCCCAAAGGGGTCGCGACCCACAAGTTGAGAACCGCTGCTCTAGCGCACGCCTGAGCAACCCGAGGAGGAGAACCCGGCTGGGGCTGCCAACTCTGAGCTAGAGCAGGACGAACCAATGAGAGGCTCAAAGACAAAACAAGGCTTCAGAGTTTTAATAAATGGAAAAACAAAACTTTAAGCCCCAGCCCCCTGGGTAACTTTTCCTGGGAATTAATTTCTAAGATAAATTGTTTTGGAATTGCTCGGGCCATCTCTGCTAAGCCCCAATGTTTTTCTGATTAGACATTTTCATCTGAACCGTCCAGACGTCTGAATGGCACCTCAATCCCAGCCGTATTGACATCTGCCAGGGTCCATGCTTTATGGGGAAAATATGAATCCCTCACCAATGGCTTTGCTCAAATTGAGCTGATTCTCAGCTAAATGAGATGTGGTGTGTGGCCATGCAGGGAACATTCTGGCTCACCTCCACATTCTGGCTGCGGGTGAAGGCAAGAGGGTGCGGGCAGGTGCTAGATAAGGAGGGGACCCTGGAGACACTGAACAAAGGAAGACCTGCTCATTAGATAGGGACACAGAAAGTTCGAGTTCTGTGGCTGCACGGGTACCATCCTGAAGCTGTGAGATCAGCGTCAGATCCTAAATACCCCGTACCAGCCTCCTGTGCCCATGAGCCAAGGGAATCATGCCAGGGACGCCACAAGGGCCAGCACTGGGGCCATTCTACCCAGAACTCTGTACCCTGACCTTTCTTCTTTAGAGGGACCACTGTACCTTCTCTCTATAAGAGAAAAACAACCACTAAAAATTGTAAGGAGCCTAAAGAAAAGTCGGCTCAATGGTATTGCATGCTCAAAACCTCGGCATCAACCGGGCTCTGGGGTAGGACTGCACCCAACAGCACCCAGCACCCACACAGAATCCCATGAAGCATGAATACCTCAGGTAATCCAGGCCAGGCAAGCCTGTGAGGACTAGTTTTCAGGTTTGGGAGAGCTAGCCTGCACCAGCCTAACCTGGAAAGTCAGCCTGTCTCCTGGGTCCTCAAGGTTCAAAGCTGTTCTCTGCCCACTCCTGGTACCTAAGGCTGTCAAGTTTCCCTGCCCAAGCTGCATGCTCTGGCAGCCACTCCAGGGTGTCAGTGTCCAGCCCACCTCAGCAGGTGGCACAGCACGGGACCCCCATACCTCTGCTCTGCTGTTGTTTGTTTGGGGATCTTACTCTGTAGTCCAGTCTTCCTACCTCAGCCTCTGGAGTATTGAGGTTATAAGACTGTATCACCACAGCCAGTACTGCATTGTTTTTAAAATGTTCTCACCACAGGAAGAACTTTGAGGGTTTATAATCTCACCCGCACTTCCAGTTCTCCCCCCCACCCCACCTCCCCCCCTCTCTGTTTGCAGTAGATATATGATCCCTCAGCACCTTACTCCTGCTGCCGTGCTTGTTGCCACGCCTCCCTGCCGTGAGAGACTCCTGACCCTCTGGAACCATGCGCCTAAATAAACTCTTCTATTTAAAAAAAAAAAAAAAAAAAAAAAGCGGTCACCACAGAGAGATGATAAAGGCTTGGGTGGTGGGCACACCAATTACTTAACCTTACCTCGCCTCTGAGACTACAGGAGTCAGAACATCACGCTACACCCCTAAACCACGTACAAAGATTGTGTGCATCAAAAGTAAAAGTAACTAATCATCTGTTCTTCCCCGTGGGATTTGCCACCGATTCTGCTCAGACTCTCTTCTAGTCTCCTGGAAAGTGGGGGGGGGGGGAAACAGCCCTCAGGGAAAGGGGTCTCCAAAAAGGAGCCACTGCCCTTGAGACAACTCGCAGCAAGATGTGAGGCAAGATGTAGGCAGGGCCAAGCCACTCCATGCTGAGTGCACCCTGTAACTGCACCCTAGAAATCTAACTCATTTGAACCCATCCTCCAAGAAGAAAAGACAAGATGGGGAGAGCCTTTGAAAACACATTGGGAGAGTAGAAGAGGGTGGCACAGGATTCTCCTGGTTACCGTTGGGACCCGCAGTGCTGCCCGCCTGGGAAGGAACAGATGGCCCTCTCTGTGGCTCTATGAATCACACCCCAGTAATGGGTGACACGTACAAACATGAAAGCAATGGGAAATAAATCAGTAGTCGTAGTGCCGAGGTGCATGTGAGATGCGCCTGGATGGGAGGCAGCAGTAATGAGCCTGGTGTGGCCTCGCTCTGCAGGCTGCTGGAAGGTTCTGGTTAGGAAAACATTACAAATGTTTATCTCAAGACGGATGGGGCGGGTAGATGCATACAGCACTCCCTCAGTCTAATGTGGGGGATAAATATACACCTTCGACAACAGTGCTCAAGGGCCCCTGTGTGTGAAAACCACAGGTAGACACAACGTGAGGATGTCACTCCTGTCCCAACCCTGGGGATGACCACAGCAGGAAAGAGAGGTTGTCTGTGGGGAAGCAGGGCACCAACTTCTCAAAGGAGACAGAGCTGACACAGGGCTGTGAGGCACAACAGGGCTGCATCCAGACAGCCCCCACCCTGCTGTATCCTCAGCCACACACATAGCTGGCAGAAGGCCCCCCGTCAGAGAAGCTGCTGCCGCTGCCTCCAGAATGGCTCTGAGACTCCTGTCTCAGACAACGGTTGGAGTCCTTTGCTGTCTACCCTATAGCACCCTGGATGCTCAGTGTTTGAGAGGTCAACTCACAGATGCAATTCCATCAGTGCCCCGGTGTCCCCATGGGCTGTGTCACCACCCTCGGTACAGACCTGAGAGGTGCCACACACACCCAGAGTCCCTCAGTTGGCCCAAGCTCTGTACCTGATCACATCCCACAGGAAGCAGCAGAAAACAAGCTTGGACTTACGTCCCCCATGGACCTGACAACTAGAACCATCTTCAAAATGCAGAAGAGAATATTGAAAGCACATATGAACACTCACCGATTTTCAGATAAGAGATGAATCTCTATCCTTAGTGACCAACCCGTCTCCCTGATTCAGGAAGCCCTGACAGATGATACCTTGCGTACCAGTCCCCCACAGTGTGGGATGGACAGAAACAGAAGCCCCACAGGTGAGGGGTAGGCAGGTTTAGGAATACTGCAGGTGAAGGAGAGGCAGGTGAGCCATCCCTCAGGTTATGGATGGATAGGTGAAGCAATCCACAAGCGAAGGGTGGGCAGGCACAGGTCCACAGATGAGGAGTAGGCAGATGCAGCAATCAACACTTGTGTGTAGCCTTGGTCTCTACTGACTCACACCCTGGACTTGAAGAAGTTCACAGTGAATCCTGGTAGGATGGCACACACTTGCAATCACAGCATTTCAGACGAGGATGCTGAAGGATTGGGGATTTAAAGTCATCATATGAAACACGGCAAGTTTGAGGACAACCTGGCCTACACGATTCCTTGCATACGTGACTACTCTCTGGACATACACATACACATACACACACACACACAAGTCCGTGGTGAGTCTCGGGAAGGAGGCAGCATCCTGATGAATTCAACAAATTCATTACCAGAAGCAGCAGCCCTCGGAATCATAAGAGGGCTGCATTCACTGCTATGACGCCCAGGTTCCTGCCCATGGATGTGAGCAGGCCAGTGGATCAGGCTGGGAGTATGAGCCAAGTGTGGAGACCACTGCCAATTCCAACACCATGGTAATTACATGCTTTTGGTCCCCCAGATCTGGTTCCCTGCTCCCAGAGCTGGCACAAGGCCACAGAATGGGAGCTTTAAGAGGATCCTGTTACCGTCTCCACACAACAAGGTATCCACACATCACACCACTGAAGGGCATCTCCAGGGTGACGTCAGAGGCCCCTCCTCTCCAAAACCAAAGGAGATAAGCAATACCACCTTCACCTGGAATCTCAAGCTCCAGCCCCTGAGCCACTGCACCCAAGACCTACCCATCCCAAACCATCTGGGTGACACGGACTCAGCTACATGAGCAGTCCCATCTGGGACACTGACTCTGCACACGTAAGAGGAAGCTTTGCACCTCCAGAAAGCACAGGCAGTGGCTGAACATCACGACAGTCAGGCCTGGAGGTTAAGGGGCCAGTTTGGTGGAGCCCTACACCTTGAAATTCTTGTGGAGGCAGGTAGCCACGGAGACCTTCTGAAAAGATGTGTTGGGCAGAGACAACCATGGCTCCTGACAGTTTTCCTAGTGCTCTCAGCTTTTGTGGCAAATCTTTGCGCCCTACAGTTTGCTCACCAAACCTATTTTTTACACTGGCTGCCATCGAGGACCAAGGCAGGGACTGTAAGGACTCTGTGGAGGATCAGGGACCCAGTGAACTTAAAAGCACACACACACACACACACACACACACACTCACACACTCACACACTCACACACAGATTTCACCTCATGTCTGTGCCTGGAAATTTGCTAAGTCTGCATGTTTTTAAATGTTATGCAAATGTCACCACACTGCACAGAACGTTGCTGCTTCACCCGGTATTGCTCTCCAGATGCTGCAAGTGCTGGGCCTGGATTGAACTTCACGTGGGTTCATTGCAAACTGCACAGTGCCCTCTACTGGTGAACATATGGATGCACGGGCACAGCGGCTCTTTCCAGACTGGGGTCCTCGGAGAGACTGACAGACCATGAGCCCTGCAGAGGGTCTGTTGATATAGTCAGACGCAGGAGTCCACACAAGACACCAGCTCCTATTTCACACACATGTGTAGTCAGAAACACGATCTTAACTTCAACAGATTTTCTCAAGGTTTTGTGGGGTTTTTTTAATTAGCAATTCTTGTTTTGTTATGGATATTCTGTTTTATTGGTGTGCTATATTGGATATAAACTCCTTAGCTACTTTCCTGTCATGCCAAGATCATCCCCCTCCATGCTCCAATGAAATGAAATCCCCTCTCCAACACCAAATGGAAAAAAAAAAAAAAGCTTTCCAAATGTTTAACATTTCTGACAATATGACAGACAAGGAAACGCCCTCTTAATTTCCGTTTCCTCCCGAGGCCTGTCTTGTTTTTTGCCACTTGTGTTTCTGTGTGATTTGCCTCACGCCTCCGAGTTACCCTCGCTCTTATGACATTATTGTTTCTATAAATTAGGATTAAATTAGGATTGTGTTCTAAACTTGGGAGGTTGACTTCTTATACGGTCTCTAAACCTTCCCCTCCTGTTTCTTTTATTGTCTGTTGTTCAGTTCAACATTGGGGATGAAGCCCAGCCTCGTGCATGCCAAGTGAGCGTTCTACCACTGATTCACCCCACACCACTCCTTCCTCTCGGTAGATCGGTGCTGTTGTTTGTACAGACTTCCCACTGGCGTCTTTTGTGTCTAATATAGTCTAATGCATTCACTGTTTTCCTTGTGGGGTCTTGCATGTGAGGTCCTTCGCACACAAATCATCTCTTCTTTCTTCTAATAGAATTGGGTTTGTTTTTAGCTCTTTCATTCATGTTTTTTCAGGAAGGTGTGGGCTCTGAGCCATTACTTCCATCTCTAACCAAAGGCCCGATGAGCCCAAATCCTTCGCTGGTCCATCCATTCTGTGCCCTCATTCAAAATCTCCTATTGATTATTTACCAAATTCCCATCGAGTCACCCCGGTACTGTGTATTCAAGCATCCTGAGCAAGAAAGCTCCACGGCGCATGCGTCCGGTATAGAAGGACCCTGAGCCGGAAGCAGCATCCCAGGCAATCTGAGTAGAACTGTGGGAAAGTGTCACCGAGGCAGTCCGTGACTCCTTGTGGTTCTGCACAGACTCCCAGGGTCTGTCACCCACCAGAGTCAGTTTCTGAACAAACTTCACACCCTTTCCAGAGGCAGCAACGACCCAGTCTTGGAGGCCTTCGTGGGCTACTTATGGTGCACTTTGGGTCAGTAATGGCCTTGCCAGGCCGCATCTCATCCACAGTAACAGTTCAATGGAGTCCTTCCCACCCCACATGGCCCCACAGCTCTGATGTCTCCTCACTGCCCTGTTCCAAATCCCTGCTCTTCAAGCCTCTGGCTGCCTCCTCATTCTTGTCGTTGGGGTCCCGGAGACCCCATTGTCCTTCACCACTGACAGTACAGTGGCCTGCATGGCTTACCCAGTGGAGAAAGAATGACAATACCCCACCGTTCTCAGGCAGTGTCACTGGTGTGATGGGCTCCTTAAACCTTTAAGATAAGGGTCAGCGAGTACCTATGTGGGGCTCAGCATGTGTCTATACTGCTCACGAGCCACTGGCTAGAAAATGAACAAGCTGGCAGGCTCCTCTCCAGGGCAGTAAGCAGGGAGTTTGATGATGAATTGGTCAACGAAGAAAAAGCCTTTCTCTCCTACAAATGCCTATGAGCAGGTGCTTCATTGGGAGTGTGCTGGCTGGGGTACAAGAATACTAAGGCTAGTGGGGGTAAAATGACCCTGGTGGGATTTTAGTTAGGTTCTCACAGGGGCAACATGGGATGGTAGGCAGATCCACCTTAATTACACATCTCATTTAGCTTAATATAACCAAACTATCATTTGGGGGATGGGGGGACTCTGACCTTAGGCAGGAAGAGAATACACACAACCCTTGGACAGTATGGCTGGGGACAGAATTAGCACATCAAGAAGACAAGGCTGTTTGGTAAGCACTGAAGAGCATACCTGGGTAGGAGCCTGTGTGGTCACGACTCCAGTTCATCAATGTCAGGTCCAGATTCTGGTGGCGGTTAGATAAAAACCAGTATTTCTCTACCAAAGGAGTCATTTCTTTATCACTGGAAAAAGGGACAAATGTCTCCCCATGGTGCCTATTAGCATACCAAAGTGCATGCTGGCCTCCAGGCTCCCTTGGTATCACAAGTACCTGTTGCACATTTCAGAGTCCATGCTAGCATGACCTCTGCCCCCCACACACACCACCACCACTAGCTTCTCATCATCCTTATAATCCTGCTATGTTGACTATGTCCCTCTTTTGCCCATCTCTCTTAGTTCCTCCTTGTCCTTTCTTTCTCTTCATTCCTCACTCTCCCCTACCTCTCTCCCCTCTCATTGCCAAGCTCAGTCTGCTGGCCATGTTCAGTCTACTAATTTCTCTCTCTGCTCTGGACTCTTCCAGATGCCTCTGGCTGTTCTCTCCCTCATATCTACAATGAAAAGTCTTGCCTTAACATATGGCATCGTGAATGCCCTTTGCATTGGGATAACTAGACAAAGGCATGGGGAGAGGCAGCACATGGAAGGGGGGCCAGGCACCCATAATTCTCCTAGAGCAGCCACAGAGGAGTTGAGGGGTACTGTAGAGTGCTATCCTCCAAGTATAACAGCCTCAGGATAGTATGATGACTTGCAAGAGACCCTCAAGAGTAGGCCTATTGACTACTGCCATTCTTTCAGAGAAGGGAGAGGTGTGAAGGGTCATCTGACCCTCACCAGAGATTCTCTCCTGTCTCCTGGCCATCTATATGAAATGTTGCCATCAGTGCAGACGGTCTCACGGTCTTGGGAAATGCTAGGATATAGAGTGTCATCTTAGCCACTGTTCTATTGCTGTGAAGACACACTATGACCAAGGCAACTCTTGTAAAAGAAATCATTTATTTGGGGACTTGGTACAGTTTCAGGGGTTAGTCCATTATCATTATGATGCGGAGCATGGCGGCACATAGGCAGACATGATGCTGGAGAGGTAGCTGTGAGTTCTGCAGGCTGATCCATAGACAGAGACAGACTCTGACAGACAGACAGACAGACTCTGGGCCTGACACGGGCTTTTGAAACCTCAAAGCCCACCCCTAGTGACACACTTCCTCCAACAAGGCCACACCTCCTAATCAATCTCAAATAGTGCCATTCCCTGATGACTAACCATTCAAATCTATGACCCTATGGCGGCTGTTCTTATTCAAACCACCGCAAGCGTAGAAGTTTAACTCAAGGGGAGGACTCCATCTGAGCTGCTATTTAAAAAAAAAAAAAAAAAAAAGGTGTCATCTATGTTAGGGTGAGACTTTGCAGTAGTACACTGCTTTGGGGTCAATAAAGAGTGAGGCCAGCCCTCTGGATCCTAGCTAAGTGGTCATCTCTGCAGGGGCGGGGGCTGAGTGGGGACCACAGTGAGTTGCTTCCTAAGGTAAAGTGGGGATGAATTGTAGAGCCAAGTGGTGAGGGAGTGTCAGTAGCAGCCCAAGATTTACCCGCAATCTCCTCAGATGGTTCCATGGCTTCCTAGGAGAGGTGTCTCACAAAGAACTACTTACCCATGAGGAGACAGATGTACCCACAGACAGGTTCTGCAACCCCAGACGGAAGAAACATGTGATCGTGTAGAATTGTCCCAGCCTCCACTAAGCACGATGTCCCTCGCTGTGCTGCGTCCTCCGCGGGTCTTCCTGTCCCTAAGCACCGTCACTGGTCAGCCAGTGGATGCTGAGGGGATGGTGACGTCTCAGGCCCCGTGCTTGCCCAGAAGTATCCACCCACAAGAGGCTCAGTCCCTCGTAGCTTCCATCAAGCTACCACCCTGGTCTACGAGGCTACATCTCCACGCTTCCGAGGAATGCTGGAACTCAACACCATTCTAGATGCTTGGGAGAGAAGCTTCCTTCTCAGTGATGGTCAGTGCCTGGATCACAGAGGGGTAACTGCCTCCCAGAACCAGCCAAGCAAAGGTGCCCACCGTCCTTGTGTCCAGGCCAGATGGACTCGCCTGCCCTTCTCATTCTTACAGCTTGGGTCTACCTTCACAGAGACCTCTCCATCCCTTTCTGTTGAGGTCTCACCGCCTCTGCAGCAGGGCTAAGGGCAGCAGAACCCAAGACTTTGGTACTGAGTGTCTAGATGCTCCTGTCTGGAGGATGCCAATTCCTGGTACCCACAGAGAAAAGTCTACCCTGGAGAATCATGAGAAGGCCCTGCCATCAGGAAGAGTAGGGCATGGCCCTTCTGTCAGGGGTGCAGCTGGCTAGGCTTCCTAGAAAGCCTCAGAGACACACCCCACGCAATTAGCTTCATCATCTTGGGCTATTTTTAAAGCCTGATAATGAGAAATAAATTTATTTTCCTTGCAAGAGCAGTTTGTCTTCCACATGCTTCTAACAGCTGTTTGACATTTATTCACTATCCAGTGAAACTCCTAATTAATCTAGGTTTTCTTTTTAAACAGAAAAACCGGAGAAGTGGAAAGGATTTGACTGCCATCCCAGCAGCAAGAGTTGGATACTAGAGCCTGCAGTCCCTCTCCCTGGGACTCAGCCACTCACCACAGTTTCCCTGGGCACTGGCCAGCTGCGGGAGGGGAGCTCTGCTATGTGGTGGTATCTGGGGTGTTCTTCTTCTGCACTGAATCTTGTTTCTGGGTGAGAGCTACCAGCTTTGCCACATAAATGGCAGCCACTAGGACAAAGCCCGGTAAACCCCGGTGGGATCCCTGTCAAGGACAGACCCTTGCTTAATGGCTGTGTCAAGGTGAGATTGAATGACCTCGCATCAAATATGACCAGTCAAATATCAGAAAGTCGGGGCTTCAGAGGAAGAACACACTGTGGGCACACACCTTGTCATTCCTCCACAGACCTGCAGAGACCCCAGACTCCTCATGACTGAGCCAGGCAGAGGTCAGAAACAGGCTGAGTCCCCTAAGTTCATACCCTACATGGCAGTGCAGAGACTATCAGCCCCACAGCAGTGTCTGCAGAGTACGGGCTCATCCTCAGAAACAACAAGCAACTCCCTCTGTAGAATATGTGAGGGTACCCATGCGTCACCTCACCCCATGGATTCCGAGTTTCTCACAGTCCTGGGCAAAGCAATCCATCCTCTGTAGTACTGTGGTTCAAGACCTGAGCTGAGCACCTCAACTGTGAGGACAAGCTTCCCTTGTGGATATACATGTTCCAGGGGAAATGTTCCTGCCAGGGATGCTATCAGTACCATTGATAATCATGCTCACCTGCCCAGCCCTGGACCCTTGGCGTTCATTGTCAAGAGGTTTACAGCAAAGCAAGAGGAGTGCCTCTGACATTACACAGGGTACAGCCAGGGGGCACTACACAGCACCTTACCCCTCCCCCAGTCTTACACTGGAGAGGGGGCTAATTAAAATGCACAGGACTCACTAGAGTTTATTGGAAAGGGATCTGCTATCTGTTAATTTACCGTCCTCGCCTCATCGGGGACATTTTCTGTGCTCTTACAGACAATCAGAGAAGATTTCCTGCAAAGGGCAGCCTTGACCCTTGCAAGACAGTGTCTCCCAGGCAAGACTCCTAAATGGAGTAATTAGCACTGAAAATCACAAGCCCCCACACACGCCCGCCCACCGCGCTGAGTGGAAATGGAAGCATCTGCTCTGAGGCGTCTTCATAGGCCGCTGGGACGGATCTGGCTCTTCGCATCCTAACCTTTCACCGTACAGCCCCCACTCCAAGTGCCAGAGACACCAGCTTGGCACGTTTGTCTCAGCTTGATAAATGAGCTGTCCATCCAGACTTCTGATTGTTTGACCTTTATTCAACTAAAAGCCCAGGGCTCCTGGTGTTAAGTGGATGCCACTGCAGGATAAAAGTGATCCTAGAATCGGGTTCCTCGGCATCGTCTCAAATAATGTGATGGGAAATGTGCTTAGAAGGCTCAACTCAAGGGTGATTAAACAAAGCTCAGGGCGAAACCGTCTTCTCCCTCCTGACACAATGCACTGCAGGACTGAACTGCCCACCTCATTGGAGAAGCCAGTCCTCAGAGGTTAACAGCGTTCCATGAGACAGAAATGAGAAATCCATATAGTTCTGTTACCCAAGCCACACACTTGCAAGAGTATGGCAGGCACCAGCCGCTCCACCCGGGAGTGGCTCCACTTGCAAATGAAACAGAATCAAAAAAAAAAAAAATCTAGGCAGCAAAATAATGAAGAATGTTCAGAACGAAGTTACCAATATAGAACTTGCCCCACCGCAATCAAAATGTGATATGACTGACACACATGATAAGGCAGGAGGCAGCCTGGCTGCAGGACTCTGCCCACAGATTGCAACCATAAAAGCTGGAAAACCAATCAGACAACACCAAAGTCTGGGGAAAGCATCTAGCACACAGAGGTCCCAGGAGGGTCAACCTAAGCCAACCCAGGCTGGAAAAAGTGAGTCTGTGGTTTCCCAGACAGATGTCCACCCTGGCTCTGTCTGCAGGAAATGGAGGAAAGAATGGCCTTGCTGGTTGAAAGTACCATCTAGTGATCCCAAAGTGGGGATCAGCTAGGGATCCAGAAGGGGGCTGTGGAAGCTTGGGAGCCCAAGAGAAGCAAGCACTGAGATGCATGCTGCCCTGGCTGTGTCTGCAACTGTACCATACATGCTGGAGATGCCACAGGGCTGGTGGGGAGCTGGCAAGGCCAAAAACAGCCCTCTCTGAGAAGACCTATGTACCCAGCCCTGTGAATCTCTGTTGATTGTGACTGTATACATTCCTCGGAGCAAGCACTAAGTCACGGGAAGCTGTCAGCTGTGGAGTGTCAGAGCCACTGCTGGGGCTGTGGGGAAATCTCTACAAGTAAAGAAGCCACAGATCCTAAGTAATGCTCATCTCTACCTCCAGCCTTGGTTAATCCTAAAATTAAAGTTGGGAGGTCAAGGCCTGCAAAGTCTGGTTCTTAATCAAGAAGTGAGGCAGGTTTATAAAGAAAGAATAAATTTTGACCATAATCAAGAGAAAGCACTGTTGATATAAACTGACACCAAGTTGACTCAGGTATTAGACACAGCAGATGACATCAAAGTAAACACTGTAAATATGCTCAAAAACTAATGTAGGATACAGGTAATTAATAAAAATAAAATGTGCATAGTTAAGTGAAAGAAAACATCTCCGTGGGTGGAAAGAAACAGATGATAGATAACAAAGGAATAGAAATGAAAGCGTGTGGGAAATCTAGAACTGGTAGCCATGGCAACCAAGAAGGACTATTCCTGATAGCCTCTCTAGAGTTTGGAGGAGGTCAAGAAAAAGACCAGAGTTCAGCTCAACAGAAAGTACAGAGGGGGAAAGACTAAAAAATAATAACAATAACAGCCTGAGAGGTCTGCGAAGCAGTATCCAGGGAGCTAACACACAATATTGGAACTCCAGAGAGAGAGCCGAGAGACGCATGGACAGGCGCGCATCTCATGACCAAGAGCCTCCAAATATTGGTGGAGAATGTTAACATGTAAGAAATTCAATAAATTCTAAGCAAGATAGCTAAGAATAAAATCAATGCGTAATATGTGATGGGCAAGATAGAAGTGGTACACACCTTTAATCCCAGCACTCAGGAGGCAGAGGCAGGCAGATCTCTGTAAGTTTGAGTCCAACCTGGTCTACAGAGTGAGTTCTAGGACAGCCAGAGTCACAACAGAGAAAACTTGTCTCAAAAAACAGAAAAACAAACAAAATGAGACTACAAATGAACAACACAGAGAGAATAAGACTCGATACCCACAACGCTCATATTTGAACATTTCTCCAGTTAAAATAGCCATATCGGCTTTAAAAGACAGGCCATTAATTGTGAAAATGTTTCAATTCATACAACATAAAAACATCTAGTAGACCCAAATGGGTAGAATTCCTCAAAAGAGAAGGGAAAACCACCCTAAAACCTGGCCCCAGGAACAAACAAGCATGTCACAGAGGAAGGTAGCTAGTGAAAATAACAAACATAAAATAGACCTCAGCCTGTCCGTGAGGTGAAAACCCGACTGGGCTGCAAAGAGAGGCAGGGCAAGGGAAACTTTCACAGTGGGACTTGGGGCAAGGATGCAAATCTGGCAATTATCTCGTAGCCTGTTTGAAGAGAGGCTGACCAGACACAGCAGCATCTACAAGACACAGACTACAGCCTGGGAATTCTGCTCCCACACAGACAACCTAGAGCTTTTGGGGCAAAATGGAGTCGATGGGCCAACAACAGCAGGGTCACACGGAAAATGCAGACCCCCACCCATCGCCAGTCCTGCTCCATCATAACCTGCATTTTAGCAGGATCAATAGGCAGTGATAGCCAAAGCCCTACCCACAGAGACCTTACAGGTGAGTTCCAAGAGACTGTCAGTCTAACTCTTGTGCAACTGAGAGGCACAGAGAATCATCCACCATCCAATGGAAAAGGAGCTAGGCTGGTGAGTTTATGTTGTGTCATGACAAATCACGTCAAGTCAGACCCACGTCCAGTGGTTTTGGAGACGTTGAAACATCCTGCTACTTGTTACTGATAGTTAAGCAGCATTCACACAAGGGTGGCCAGCCAACACTGACCACACATGGGCAACGTGGACACTCCTGAGCTGGGCATCAGAGACATCAGGAGGGGGAGGCAGAGATGAGGAAGACATGCCTGAACAGAATAGAAAGACCAGAGGAGAACACATCAAATTTCTATCTAGCCCCTTATATTTTTCTGGGTTTTCATGTATCAATTAATAATGAAACAAGGTATATTCTAATTATAATTGCAAAAGGCTCCTTGTGTCCTTAGTGCTGTGCCTGCTGGTTTAAACCCTAAGGAAGTTCTAGAATGATCAAACTCTTGAAAGCCATTTTCAAGGCCTGTCAGGTCCCAGTACTCCTCTCAGAAACATATTTTTTCTGAGGGGAAAAAAATCAGAAGCCCTGGTATTTAAAGTGAAATGATCTAAATAAGTAAAATGTCTAAAAATATGGCCATTTGAACAAAATTAGGGGGTGATTAACACTTGCCAAGTCATCAATTGTGTGAAGAACATATGTGACCACCCAGCCTGCCCAGTCTCCCCAGGCTTCCTGGCATTGGCTGATGTCCTCTGCAGGGCCTTCTGTTCACCCCTCTGGGTTCAGTCAACCCACCTGCCTTTCCTCCAGGTGGCCAGGAAGTCGGGGAGGATGGCGGCAGGCAGAGGCTGGAGGGAGAAGCCCCCAAAGTCTGTTCACGGGTGTGTTCCTGCCATGAATCGATGTGTACCCTCAAGGGGAGAGCCAGTCTACCCGCGAGTCCTGGGGCCACAGTGACATCAGCTGAGTGTAGTAGATCGCTACTGTAACAGATTCCTAACTTGTAACAGATTCCTACTATACCTTGTTACCCTGTAGCTCAGGAAAGAGAAAGACAGAAAGAAATCTTCACTGCCTTTGTAGCAACCTTGAAAGAGAGAGAGAAAGGAAGAAATCTTCATAGCCCTTTTTGGCTGTCCTTAGCTTGGAGAACAGGAGCTGCAGAGAGAACTAGCATCTCACAAACCAGCCCACCAACTGTCAACTGCCAACAATTGCCCTCTCTCTCCTTTATATCCTAAGCAAAGTTCCCAGAAGTCCAAGCAGCATGCAATCATACGGAAAGCTGCACATGACAAAAAAAAAAAAAAAAAACTTATTCAAAGTGTCCTGCTACAGCTGAGTGCAGGGAATTCCAGAAGCTCACCATCCTGATATGGAACCCAGAAAACAGAAGTGAAGCTATAGGGAGAGCTATGCCCTTTTGGGGGGCTCTGGATCAGCCCTCTTTTGTTCCCTCTATTTGTTCCCTCTCCCATGGAACATGGGATGCTCTGCATCCCTCACTCCCCCATAAAGACACACATTGGATTTAGGGCCCCCTAATCCAGAGTGATCTCATCCCAAGATCCTTAGCTTGATGACATCTGTGCCTATTTCCAGTAAGGCCACATTCTCAGGTACTGAAGCCAGGACTGTGACAGGTCTTTGGGTGGACAACACCAGCCAGCACCCACAGAGTCCTGGCTGCAGGACAGAGTAGCTGCCAAGCCAGCGGCAGCTTGATAAGGTCATTTTTAAGCCACAGGTAGGAAGGAATTGCCAAGTCAGCTCCAGCGCTCATTAGGAGCCTCGGGTCCCAGGAAGAGCCCAGACTGGATAAATGAGCAGACACCCTTATCCCAGCTGGCTTAATTTAAAACCCTGGAGCAGAAGTGACAGCAACCATTGCTGCCATCCTGGGAGAATGCTGAGCTGAGGAAACTTTCAGTGGGAGCAAGAAAAGCAATCTCACTTAATTAGGCTGCATGACAAAGGGAGTCTCTCCCTCACCCCAGGGTACTGAGCTGTAGCCAGGTCCCTTCAGTTGTTCACCTCAAAGCCCCCAAAGCTGACACCCCTTGGAAAAACAATGCCTACCCATTTTTTTTTCAAGATCAATGAAGTATGAAGTGTAGGCAGAGGGCTCCTAAAATCTTAACAGGTGGAGTGTGGACCAGCATCTAGGAGGCACCAGCGCCCTCTGTTGGCAGCACTGAGTGGCACCGCACAGCCTTGAAGTCCCAGAGGGGTCTGTTCAAATGCATGCTGCAATTATCAGGACATTTTTATTTGCAGCACAACCTAATATTTCAAGTTCATTTTGTTCCCTGAGTTCCAAATAAAACCCTTCAGAATAGCACAGTGAACACGATCGGAAGCCCTCATTAGCCTTGTGTACAATGACATTGCCTGACCACTCAGCTAACACCCACACAGCCAAACACTTCAGCCCTAGACAAAACCCCACACCACCCTCAACGGGAGGAAACCACTCTTGACAACACATGCAGGTGGAGTGTGCTACGTTGAGCAAGTGGCTAGGTGGTTAGGTAGCATGGCCTGGGTGAGTCGGGGGAGAAGTGAGTCCCAGGACCAAGGCCACAGGAACCCTGGCCACCTCTTCCAGTGACAGGAGTGGTTTTTACTTTGTGGCTTCTCCACCAGGGCTCACACAGGCTATCTACTCTCTATGGAGGAGGCTCCCAACTCAGGGCCTGTCTGCACCGGATTTTACAATCAGCTGAAAGCCAGGAGCCTAGAGCCTTCTCAAACACTTCACTGTCCCTACACAATGTGTACAGGGCAAGGCAAAGCCTGCCCCACTGTTGATCCGCTAATTGGCCATATTGCAAAACTGCCTTCTAAAATACTCATGTTTATTCCCATAGATTTACGCTGCTCTCCATCTTGATCAGAGAGAGCTCTTCTCGCACTGGGTAGTGGCTAACACAGAGACTCATAACTGTTCAAAGTGCCGAGAATAAATGACTGTGAGCAGTTAGCCATAGAGAAGACATCTATATCAACCCTCCCTGCAAGGTTCAGGGGACACCGTAGAAAGAATGTCAGTGTCGGAGGAGTAGGAGAAGAGGAGTGCTTTGAAATGTCCTCGGCAGGTGACACGGCTGTTGCCCCCACGATCTCTCAGCAGCTATGGTGACCTGCACAAGACCAGGCCAGCCAAATTCCCAGCGTGGGCAGGGAGGGCTCACGAGACCTGCTCTTAGCCGAGGAGCGGTGGGCAGCTGATAACTGTTAGGGACCACTTTTCTTTGGGAGGGGTGGCCACGTGCCAGTGGATGATTCCATGCGGTGCACACATACAGCAGCACTGTTTGGACTCGGTAGGTTATAAAAAGTGGTGATATGACTGGGGGGGTGGGGCGTTGAGGGAGTTGGAGAGACTGTGGGTGGATATAATCAAGATATTCTTGCCGGACCTTGCCACTTACCCACTAACCCAGCAGGCCTTCCAATGAGACTTCCAACATGCCCAGAACCACTAGGAAGAAATGTGACAGGGCAAAAGCTTTCAGCCTAACCACAAATTCTTGTCCCAAGCTCAAGTGAGGCCTCAGCCTTGGGGTCCTCAGTTGAGCAATTTCCCACAAAGATCCCTCTCTTGAAAGAGTCAAGCCAAGTAGGAAATATTTCCAGACCACACCAACCAGGAGTCCCTAAGTTAGGGCCGCTGATAGGGGATCAGTTTTGCTGGAAGACGTCAGAAACTGGGTCCAGCATTGGGGAAGGGGCTAGACCATAAAAAAATAGATCAGGAACACAGCCAGGATGGGCGTCCTGATCATCCCCCAGGGTCTATGCTTCCATCTCCAGACAAGGACTCTTACAATAAAGCCCTCCCCCTATACCCAGCCTCCCACTCAGTGGAGAACTGAGCTTCATCATCACACACGTACATCTGTTCTTTGTGCCTTATGCAGAAGCATCTAACCTCCAGATGGTGGTCTCTGGGACACAGAGAGGCCCCATCAGGGGTCCATGGAGGATGGAACCTGTCATCAGGTTTTCCGTTTGAGGTGGACTCGGCCCGAGGCTCATTTGCAGCATTAAGATGTTTTGGTCGGATCAGAGCCTTTTCGGCTGCAAGCTGTCACTGGGCTGGGCTGCCCGGCAGCTGCCACGTCTGATTAAACGGTGATGTATTGAGCCTGACGTGGCAGCACCAGCCTGTTAGCACTGGTGATGAGGAAACCAGTGATCCAGAAAGGAGGACGGCCGAGTAAGCTGCTCTCTTTATAGCACTCCTCTGCAGTTGGGCTGTGCAAGCTGCCGGCATCTTTGTTGGATGTGAATATCATGTTAAAATTAGCAGTCCCAGGGGAAGAGATCCCAGTGCAGGGCCCTGTCCTTCAGATCCCACTTTGTCCTGCCCCTGAGGTGTTCATGTTATTTTGTAGTCAGAAGGGCTGTTTTTGCTAACAAGACAGTGGAAACCCAAAGGTACATGTCTCTGGTCTCCTCCTTGGTGTCAGAGTTAGCCCAGTACCAGGCAGAGGTGTATCAGTTGACTCAATGGACTGAACTGCAGGAATCCAGCCTGCAAGGAGAACCAGCCCAGGAAGAGCCCAGGTGGCCCCAGGTGCTCCTTCTCCATTTTAACAACCACCTCCTTCTTGCCCACTGCCACCTATCCTCAGAGGATGACAAGAAGCTGAATGATTAGAGCTCTAGAATTATCTCTGGACCAGGCCAGCCCACACTGAGCCACACAGGGGCTAGGCAGGACTGTGGGGTCAGCTAAGATGACTGTGTCCTGAGCTCTGGGTACAGGAAGGTAAGGCTAGGAGAAGCCACCAAAGCATGCAGGCAGAACCAGTGATGCTACAGAGAATGCTGAGGCTCAGGCAATCTCAAAGCCTGACTACCTGGGCCCTGGACAAGCAGGCGAGCGAGCAGCAGTAACTCGAGGAAGGGAGCCACAGCCTTCTTGGCCAGCATTTTGGAAGCCTCGCTGTTCTGGTTTCATTTCCGCTGCTGTGATAAGATATCCTGATAAAAAGCAAGTTAGGGAATGAGGGTTTATTTTAGCTCCCAATTCGAGGCTACCATCCACCACGGTGGGGAAGTCACAGTAGCAGGAGCTTGAGACAAATTGGTCATGTGACATCCACCATCATCAAGAGCAGATAGAATTAATGCACTCATGCTAGCTAGTGCTTCAGCTTCGCCTCTCCACTCTTAAATGGTTCAGGATCCAAACCTAGGGAATAGTGCCGCCCATGATAGACCTGGTCCCTCGTTGAGGCTCACTTCTCAGAGAATTCTAGATTGTGTCAAGTTGATAATTAAAACTAACCTTGGGTGACACCTTCCCCTAACAATGGTGGACTAGGTCTTCCTACATCTATTAAGACAATCCCCCACAGACACGCCCATGGACCAACCCAGTGTAGACAATCCCTCTTTTCCCAGGTGACTCTAGGTTGTGTCCAGTTCACAAAGCTAATCATATCACCTACTTTGTCCTTTCCTGCTCCCCTGATGCTTGAGTGGTACCTGACAAGTGGCCAGCAACTGTGCAGGCATTCTGAGATAGACTCAGAGAACAGGCTACCTCTTGGCCACAAAACAGATGGTTCCAGCTCAGGAGCTACCTTTTCAGATTCATGGCTCAGACAGATCTCCTTCTCACATCCTTCTACGTACCTAAAGAGCCAATTCTCCACACATTGCAGCAGAATTGTGTTCTCAAGTGGCCCTGTGGTCCCCATTCCAGTCTGGTTGTCTGGAACCAACCCAGGGTGACCCAGAGTTCAACAAGTGGGGTGAACTTTATAGGGGTGAACATAAAGTAGAAGATGGTGAGTGGTCATCTCCAAGCAGGTCCTTTAGAACATGTGGAAACCAAGCCTATCAAGAATTGAAACAGAAGCTGAGGATCTCCATGATGACATGATTCCCCTCGTGGGAGGCCTTCTCAGAACATGACTGAGCTTAGAGAAGACTGAAGAGACAGAAACATCACTAGGCACCATGAGGGGGGGTCTTTTGGAAAACCACTGTGACAAGCTTCCTTTCCCAAAGAAAGCCACTAAACTACCCCATTCAGATGAAGAATGGGCAGCGGTCTCAGGGAAGGGAGCACCAGAGTATTACCCTCAGAAGGGACTGGTGAGGGTCTGTGGTACTAGATTAGCTTTCTCAAGAATGGATTATAAGAAGGGAGCCTGATACTGCCACTCAGCTTTTCCGTTTGGGCAGTTTATCATCTCCATGTGTACTCTGGGGCCAACACCACGCTCCTGGACGTCCATAACAAAATTAACCTCTTTCCTTGGTAAAGTGCTCTACCTTGAGTATTTGATTATAGCAACACAAAATGGACAAAAAAAAAATTGCCTTTTTTTAAACGTCCAACTTGAAAATGCATGTAGCAGTTTATGAAAAAGGAACCTAACTGATTTAAATGGAATTGCTAGAACTGAAATCCAGAAATCAAAATTTAAGAATCAGTAGATGTTTGTCAGTAAGTCGGGCACAGTTAGAGCAAATGAGTGGCTGGAGATGGAAGGGGAAGACAGAGAAGCAGAATGAGTGTCCGTGTGGGGGAAGATGACAGACTCTCAGGTGCTAACCAAGCTCCAAAAGAGGGAGAGGACATGGGCTGCAGAAATATCCAAGAAACGACTGAGGGCGTTTCCTCTTTCATAAAGCTCAGTCTACATATTTGAAGCTTTGAAGCCTACGTGAATCTGAAGTGGGAATGGACAGGGACATCCACCAACCCCATGAGAGCAAGCCAATGGCTCCAGTTAGGACGGCTGATGACCTCAGGAGTCCTCAACAGCAGCACAGGAATCTGGACCCCATGGACAGACTTCTGTGCACCAAGACAGAACAGCCATGCCTAGAATCCTAAGCCAGCTGAGAGCATGACTTCCAGGATGGAAGAGAAAGAAAAGCAATACAGGACTGAGCGCTCACCACCACTGGCTCCCAACAGGGACCCGAGAAAAGACAGAGAAACACCATTGCAGGAAAAAGGAGCCAGAGACTGCAACAGCGACACATGCTGTCAAAGATGAGCCACATGGAGCTTGTAAAACACAGCAGAAGCAGGCAGCGACACCAAGAAGTGTAGCCTGAGAATGGGGGCTTTCTGAAGAGTCTACCCAGGGAACTTCAAGGAGGCTTGGAATACCGTGCATGGTGGGGCACTTGCCTAGCGGGTGCAAGATGCTGGGTTCCATCCTTAGCATCTCAAAGGAAAGAAAAGGAAGGAGAGAGGAGGAAGGAAAGAAGGAAGGAAGGAAGGAAGGAAGGAAGGAAGGAAGGAAGGAAGGAAGGAAGGAAGGAAGGAAGGGGGAGGAAGGAGGAGGGAGGGAGGGAGTCACACAGAAAGTGCCCTTGGTAGAAAGAGAAAGGCAAAGACTCGGGTCTCCATCAGCCCCAACCACTGTGTGGTTGCCTGCCTACAAATAGGAGGAAAGGGATTAAAAAGGAAGACAGACGATAAACTGTCTATTCATAGATGATAAGATCAAATTATCTATAGATAAAGTGTGGGAATTAATAAGAGAGTTAAGCAAAACTGCAGAAGACAAAATCAATGCAGCAAAATCAATTCTTTCTACATAAGCTGCTACAAAATGACCATTCTAAAAGAAGCCACTTACAATAACATTTTAACGTAGATGAGATTTAGAAGTACATCTACTCCAGCCGGAATGACCCCTGACAGATTTCTGACACTTCCTGAGAAGCATTATCGAGCAACGTGACAGGGGGACTATCCTTATCCATGAACCAGGAAACAGGCGGATGTCGATTCTCCTCTAGCCAATCTACAAGGTTAATTTTTGTGGAGCCTGGAAGGCTGAGCCTCCAACTTGCATGAGAGAGAAAGGCATTAAGGACAGTGGTACTCTGGGTAACAGAAGAGGAGGACAATGCAGTGTCCACTCTAGACAGAGGAGCATGCCCAGGGAGGAACATCAAGGGGCCAGGACAGTATGGTTCTCCAGATGTCCAGACTGCGGCGGGTCCAGAAGAAGCTGGCTGGCCCCAGCTCTGGCCACACCCCAGGTCTCACTCACCTCCTTGCACATGTGAAGTAGTGAATTTTGAAAGCCACAGACAGGGACAGCATGGTGTCCGACATTCAGTTGTATCCACGGGCAAAAGCCATATGCAGAGAGCAGGCAGGGCTGTGTTCCACTTCTCCAGACCTCACTGGCAAGCACAGGTCACCACAGCAAAAAGGTTCCCATGAGTTATAGACCTGAACATTAAAGATTAAACTCTCTGGCTAACATTTTCAAGGAATGGCGTAGAAATGAATCCCTTCACCAAGGCAGAGGGGAGAGCTTTCCCTACATGGGGAAACTATTGATAACTACAACTAACAAACCGTGAGAACTTAGCCAGAAAACATTGTACAAGCAAAGAAAACCAATATCCACAGCAAACAAAGAGCATCGCAGATCAATTTCTGTATGAACAAAAGCTTCAAAGCATAATGGGAAACAGGCAAGAACAGGAACTTTGTGAGAAAGCCCAAAGGAACACTGTCACAGAGCAGAGCCATGGCTGGGCCACCCCTGTGGCTCTAGGCTACCACACCAATGGCTATCATCTCTCAGCCAGGTTCCTGCAGAGTCAGGAAAGAGGTAACAAGGAAGTGGTACCACCATGGACCGCTGAGACATGCACAGGGCCGCCACCCTGCAGAGAGCAGGCAAGCAAGCTGGCTTCACCCCCAATTCAGGTGTCGTTCCCTCCCTTCCGCTCTCCTGGCAGGCCCTGAAGAAGTGAGATCCCATACTGGGTGGTATAGCAGGTAGAGCTGGTGCCAGATCAGCCCTCCAGCCCCAAGTACCAAAGTAGAGCCAAGGGATGAGAACAAAGGGCATTAGGCCGAGAAGTCTTGAGAAAGGAATCCATGTTTAATACCACTCAAACAGAAATCCAAGTGCCTTCCTGGAGAACTCACGCACTACCTGCAGCTCAGAGCATCAGTCTCTGGGAACCGGGATAGAGGGTAATCCCAGCACAGGGGAGGATCAGCACATGGCCACAGCATGTAGCCTGGATGTGGTCCTCTCGAACATCCATCTCCCCTCTGCTTGTGAGTTCCACAGTGAAGTTACACCTGAGAATTCAGAGACAATGTTTCAGAACCCACAAGGCTCTCTTGGGTGCCCAGCACCTTTATCAACATTCTGAACACCCCTCGTCCCCAGGACATACACTCAAACCTTCTACAGTGTTATCAGCCTCACCCACTAGGTACAAGCCCATTGACAGAGCTGCCGAGGACTTCAGATGCAGCTGCTCATGTTCTAGCCAGGTCCTGGAAACAAGTGGTCACCTGGGCCAGCCATGTCCTCAGCCTTGAATCAACATAGCCCATGGAAACTTAGCTCATTCCAGCCCCGATTCCCAGGCACCAAGTGGCGTGGCAAATGGACCAGGTACTCTGCATTCTGATCTCAATGCAGTGGTGGAGCCTGAGGTCACTACCTGCTCCAGCGGGCTGGTACTTGTGCTGCTGTCTTCCCAAGGTCGCCGCTACTCTTGTCCATCCAAGTGTCCTCAGCATCCACTCATCCTCAGCTCATCTCCTGCCCTCCCCCTCATAGGTCACATGATCCCTGCATCCGGTGGGAGAAGAAGGGGATAGAAGAATGAGGAAGGAAACAGCTGAACGGGGGGACTAGAAAGACAAGGTGGAGGTCTTCCAGAGCCCCCACAAGGAGAAGCAAGTAATTCAAAAGACCGGGGCCTCCAACAGAAGCTCAAGTACTCCAGGATGTAGGGAAGTTGGCTAGAAATGAGACTCTCAACTGAAGGGCAGCACACAGAAAGATCAGAGAGTTGGGTGGTTACTCTTCAATCCTCTTACTGCTGCTGCTGCATAGTAGTAATATGCCGTTTACCACATCATGGTATCAGGTTATCTACACACCTTGTGCTTTTAAGGACCTGAGGTTGTGACAAGTGTATGGACATGTATGAAACCAACAAGACGCTCTCTTCTGTGTCCCTTCCAGAGGGGAGCAGATTCTAGCATAGAATCAAGGGGCCTGTCTTCAAAATCTCTGCTGTAAATTACCCTCCTGATAATTGGCCACAAGTGACAATCAGGGATGTGTGTGTGTGTGTGTGTGTGTGTGTGTGTGTGTGTGTGTGTGTATGTACATGTGTGTATGTGTGTACATGTGTGTGTGTGCATGTGTGCGTGTGTGTGCATGCAGGTGCACAAGTGCATGCATATGCTTGTGGAAATCACAGAACAACCCCAGGTGACATTCTTCGGGTACCACCCACCTTGTTTTTTGAAAGAAGTCTCTCACTGGCCTGGAGCTTACCATGTAGGCTAGACCAGCTGGCTGACCAGTGAGCACTGGGACCCTCCCCAGCCCTGGGATTGAAAGTGCACACCAACATGCCTGGCTTTTTTACTGAAGTTCCAGGATCAAACCCAGCTCCTTCTGCTCACAGGGCAAGTGCTTCACCAGCTAAGTCATTTCCCAAGCGCCAGGCACTTCTTAAAATCTTTGGAAACACATCACCTCAAAATGCCCAACTCCAGAGATTATTAGGATCACAGGTGTTGGGAGCTGATATCATTAGGCATTCTGGCGTGATAAGCTACCCCTGGACCAGCAGCCCGGGCAGGCTGAGAAGCAAGAGGCAACCTGTCAGTTCTTGGTCTGTCACTTTCTGATCATTAGCTGGACAGGAAATCAGGGGCACCGTGGTGGGAATTCACCACAGGAAACAGGCCCATCCTGTGTGTGGGCGCTCATCTTGGACCTGGAGCAAAATCTTTTGGCAGCGTTGCTCGTTAACACTCTCCACTAATTATTCTGAAGTCCTGGTGCTCCGCGTCTGTCCGAGTGGATTATCGCCTGTTTGTGAAGTGGCTCGGGCTCACATTCGGAATGAAAAGACGTAAGTGAGGACGCATTGTCTGAACTACAAATGCTCCTGCTTAGGTATGGGTTTTGCAGTGTTTAAAAATGAGCACCCGCCATGGGCTAGAGACGTAGCTCAGTCGGCAGCGTGCACAAAGCTCTGGCTTCGATCCCCAGCCCTGCATAAGCCAAGCAGGGTGGCACACACCTGTCACACCAGCTCTTGAGAGCTGGAGGCAGGAGGGTCAGAAGGTCAGGGTCATCCTCCACGACAGAGGGGATTGGAGGCCAGTCTGGGAGACATGAGATCCTGTCTCCGAAAAGCTGAGTCCCCTCAAGAGAGAAGCACACATACAATTGTGAGCTGGGAGAAGAGAGTATGTGGTACTGGTGTTACAGTTCCAATCTGAAACCTTCCCCCTCCCTCCGTCTCTCTCTCTGTTTCTCTCTCTCTCTCTCTCTCTCTCTCTCTCTCTCTCTCTCACACACACACACATACACACACACACACACACACACACACACATACACACACGCACATGCTTTGAATGATTCACATATTTTGGGGTGCTTCAGAACTCTTACAAGATGAATCCTAGCCAGAGACCGGACGTCACCAAGGGCAGGACTTGGACGCTTATTTCCACCCCTGGCTTCTCACACTCTGCCTCCTAAATATCTGACTAGAGGAGAGACTGATTTGAGCTCTTGGTTTCAGAGCATCATCATGGGGATGGCACAGCAGAGCCTCTGAGTTCGTGGCTGGAACCCGTGGCAGAGGCTGTTCGCATCACAGTGGGTCACTGGCACCTGTGAACAGATTTACTTGGTGCGATGGTTTGAATAAGAATGGCCCGTAGGCTCATATATATTTGAATGTTTAGCCATCAGGAGTGGCACTGCATGAGAAGGATTAGAATGGTTAGGAGATATGGCCTTGTTGGAGCAGGTATGGCCTTGTTGGGAGTTGTGTCACCAGGGGTGGGCTTTGAGGTTTCCAAAGCCCATGCCAGACCTCCACCAATATCTCTCTCTCCCTCTCTCTCTCCCTCTCCCCCTCTCTCTCTCTCTCTCTCTCTCTCTCTCTCTCTCTCTCTCTCTCTCTCTCTCTCCCACACACACACAAGACTTAGCTCTCAGCTACTGCTCCAGCATCTGTCTGCATGATGATAATGGACTAAATCTCTGAAACTGTAAGCAAGCCCCGCAACCAAATGAGCGTTGCCTTCGTCATGGTATCTCTTCACACCAATAGAACAGTGGCTAGGACATTTGGAATCAGAGCTTTTTAGATCTTTGATTGGCAGGCATCATCATAGAAGAGAGAAGATTCCAGAAGCTGTGGGCAGCCACATGGAGTGATGCAGGTACCAGCCAAGAACACCTGCAGCCATTGGAAGAAAAGAGGCGAGAAGGCCCTCCCACACCCCCCCAGGGCCCTCCCACACCGCCAGCCTTGCTTTCCCTCCATCCTAGATCTCTGCTTCAGACTGTGAGAGGTGAAACAACTGTAGATTCATGCCCAAGTGGTGGTATTTTCCAGGAAACCTGCACCAGAGCCAGTGGCAGGTGTACCTGGCACCTTGGGAGCACCCAGGGCCCTTCAACTTATCCTCCTGGGCCTTTCCTGGCTCTTGTGAACGCAGTGCTGGCTGGTATGATCAGCAAGGCCAATAAGTAATCCCACTGAAAAGCCTGGGGTCAAAGGACACCATGGCAGAACAGAGTGTGAACACTGGTTTGAAATAATCAGAAAACAGATACACGAACTTTCAAGACCTGGAGCCACATGAGAAAACATCTGGAGTGCTAGAGGCCATCTGACCCTGTTCCCTTCTTCTGGCAACAATATATGTACATGATTTTGTCAATCCTTTGCAGATGTGACTTTTTTTTTTTAAGATTTATTTGTTGCCGGGCGGTGGTGGCACATGCCTTTAGTCCCAGCACTCGGGAGGCAGAGGCAGGCAGGCATCTGTGAGTTTGAGGCCAGCCTGGTCTATAGAGAGAATTCCAGGAAAGCCAAGATTATAACACAGAAACCCTAACAAACAAACTAACAAAAAAATATTTTTGTGTTTATGTATACGAGCGCTCCATCCGCATGTACTCCTACATGCCAGAAGAGGGCATCAGATCCCATTATGGATGGTTGTGAGCCACGATGTGGTTGCTGGGAATTGAATTGGGGACCTCTGGAAGAGCAGCCAGAGCTCTTAACCTGCAGAGCCATCTCTCCAGGCCCATAAATGTGACTTCTTGACAAGCAGCCTGGTCCACTGAAAGCAGACGGCTTTCAGAGCAGTTGGATGTGGTGACCCAGGGAGGAGGGAACGAAGTGGGAACAGTAAGGATCTCCCACCGAATACAGACACAGGCTCCCTCACATCTGGGCCCACAATTGCATTCGAACTCCAAGGGGTCCTGTGTGGACTCTCTTCAGCACTGTTCTAACTGTGCTCACCAAGTGCCAGTCTAGAGGAGAAAGGGTCACAGCACAGACGCTGGGAAGGGAATCGCATGGGAAGTCACACTTCCACAGAAGCAGGTAACGGGTCAAGAGGCACTGCCCTGCCAAAGAGACTCCGAGTTGCAGAGGCGAGCCCCAGTCTGTTCCTCAGTCACTGTAGCCATCACAGCCATAGTGCTGACCCCAACCACAGCCAGCCTCCCTGGTCCTGTGTTTACAGGGGCATCCGACACAGAATGCAGAGAACTCCCGCTCACTCACTGAGTGAAGACAGTGACCCTGGGTGGGAAGTTGGCACATTTTCATAATACAGAAGGGTCAGGGCAGTCAAAACAGAACAGGTGAAAGTCTCCCAGGGAGTGAGGCTGAGACTTACCCAGCCCACTGAGGCGTGAGACACAGCTAAAGGGAGCTTTGTTCAAAACACTATCTGGAGTTCTTCTGTCTTTTTAGCCAGGACAAGCGGGGCCCACCCTGCCAGTCTGGCCATCTGCTCCCTGTCTTCTCTCACAGGTGGCTGTCCAAGCAGGGTGACAGAAGAGGACAGGGGGTAAAATTTAAATGAGAGTGTAGTTAAATGTGTAGTTGTTAAGCTGCTGTGGCAGCTCACCAAGGATGAAAAGGAGGCATTCTCACAGGTATAAACCCTGCCAGACCTCAACAGAGGGAACCAACATCCTAGCCAGTGCCATACTGGACAGTAGAACCCTGAGTGTCTGAGTTCAGGTGTTTATATTGATTCAGAACTCCTCCAGGTGCAGATCATGAGCAATCAAATATCCCCTACAGAAATCCAATACCTGCACATGATACAAAACACCAAGACCTAGGCAGCCCCTCACCCAATAGTGCATGAAACAATTATTTTGTACATAACTAAAAATAAACTTCCACAACATTTCATCTTTTCTGTATAAATAAAAAATCGCTTTACCTTTACAACACAATTGAACACTACACCCACAAAATCATCTACAAGAGGAACAGTTATGAGGCTTCTATTGCACATGATCAGATGATACCAAACATCTATCAAGCTTTTCACGATGTCTTTGGACAGCAGAAAAAAACATTATCAATGTCCAATTATCTGGAATTCACTCACAATCTTCTGGGCTCCTCCAAAGAGCTTGGATCACTTCTCTGGCTCTGCCCTCTGTAGCACGTACAGCTTGTCCTCCAGGCCCTGGCTGGCTTCACTCTGCTGCTGCTGCTGTTCTTGGTGGTCATCCCATGGCACTGGCATCTTCAGAACACTGGGATCTTCTACTGCAACTGGGCTGCACTTTCACCAATAGCCTCTCCCTGACTCTCTTCATGGTGCCAAACCTCAACTTCTTTACATGACCCCTTCAATCTGGGCCTTCAACTGCCACTGAGGCTGCACCTTCACCAATGGCCTTCCCTGGCCTCTCAAAGTGCCAAGCCTCAGCTGCTCTCCATGACCCCTTCATGCCTTCAAAACTAATACCACCTGGGTGACTCTTACAGTACAAAGTTATTCTACCAGCATGAGATACAACCTTGGCCATTTCTGGGAGACAACTTCTGTGTGCTTACCCTGAGGAAACACTTTCCAGATTTTAAAATAGTCTGGTTTGCAAAAAAAAAATAAATAACTGGTCCTTGTCTGCAGGAACAGTTCCCTCGTGGGTGGAGTTCTCAGCACCATCATCAGTGCCTAGACTGCTTGTAGTTAGGTTTGAAGGAGAAAAAAAAAAACTGTTCAGTTTAAATAAGTGGCCTTTTGGCTCTAAGATGCAGCTTCCACAACAGCAGGGGGTCCTGGGCTGGTGGGAAGAATCTCCAGTTGAAACATTCTGGCGGTTTGGTGTTCTTTCTCACCACCGCTATGGGGGAATACATTCCCTTCTTCATAGACCTCAAACACAAGACCCACTTGGGCTTCACACACCCAAAAAGCCATCAACAAACTCAGTCTGTAGAACAACACACTCTGGTTTCTGTTTCCCATGGCTGCCACCAGCACCAGGAGGGAGTGTTGGCTCCACGATCAGGAAAAGCGGTTAGATTGCTTTCTCCCTGCTCCCAGCTGAATTTTTTGTTTTTACCATGAAAATATCTTTTTCTAAAGGTCCCTCTTCTGTGACTTACTTTTGATCCCTCTCTCTCACTTAATTTTCACAATTTTCTCTTCATAGAGGCTTATTTCCTTCTTCATTCTCCTCTTCCTTCAAAAGACTTCTACTCATTACTTTTGCACATATATAATCTCTGTCCTCTAGGAGCTGCCCTGAGCATACTTTACCCGACTCTGTGAGGTCTGGAGTTTCTTTCTTGTTCTTCCTTATCTCCACGTTGGAGAAACATGACTTCAGGGCCCCATGTTGCAGGTGCCACTTTTAGTAGTCCACTGCTGCTGTGGGGGCTCAGCAAAGATGACAGGGAAGCATTTCATAGATACAAACCCCTACAGACCTCCTTAGAAGTGACCACTATCATGGCCAGCGCCATACTGGACAGTGGAACCTCAAGCATCTGAGCTCAGTGGTTTTATTGATTCAGAACTCCACAGGTATTCTACTGATAGCACATGCAGATCATTAGCAATCAAACATCCCCCACAGAAATCCAACACCTGTAGACAATACAAAATGCCAAGGCCTAAGTAGCTCCTCATCCAATAGTGCATAAAACAATTATTTTTATACATAACTAAAAATAAACTTCTAGAACCCCCATGCTTTCAGGTGGCTTTGCCTCACTTCCCCGAATAAACACAAATAAAGAAGTCAGCACTGTGCAAAGCGCCTTTTGAACTCATAGGGACCAAAAGTCAGCACCAAAAAATGTGAAGGGGACTCTGGGTGTGGCTCCTTTGGTAAGAAGATCATTCTACAAACCTGAGGACCTTAGTTCAGATCCCCAGGACCCAAGTAGAAGCCAGATGTGGCAGCACACATCTGGAACTCCTGAGCTAGGGACTGAGAGACAGGAGCATTCCTGCCAGCCAGTCTAGCTGAATCAATAAGCTCCAGGTTCAGTAAGAGATGCTGTCTCAGTAAACAAACAGACAACAAGGAAGGGCTTGAGAGGTGGCTCAGCAATTAACAGCGTGCCTGATCTCCCAGAGGACCCCATGTCAGGGGGCTCACGGCTGCTGGTAACTCCAGCTCCGGGGGATCCCAACACCCCTCTTCTGGTATCCTACTCACATACACATATCTACACATGGACACACACACACACATATAGTAAAATAATTTTTAAACTCTTTTTTGTAAATAAGGTAATAGGTTAGTGATCAAGAAAGACACCTGAAATTGACCTCTGGCCTCTGCATGCACACATATGTACATCCCAAACACACACACACAGAGAAAGCAGAAAGGAAGGCAAATAAAGCATACGGGGAAAAGTCACCAAAGTCATCAAAATTGTCTTCCAATTCCTGTTCCTTGAAATCTACTCAGTAGCCTCACCTGTAGGATATGCACGCACTGTGGCAAACAGCATTTAAGAGACTGCCGTCTCATTACCAGTGTCAAGTTTAAGTTCAAAAAACTATAATACCCAAGTGACTGGATTTGGTTGAGTGCTCACTAATTGAGGTTTCTTGTCAGGGAATGAAATAGCTTTATGAAAACACCAACTTGTGTTCCCTGTTATTGTGGTTTCTTTCCAACACGCAGCTGAGACTCACTAGTTAGCATCCATTCTGCACCCCCCACCCTGCTCCAAACAAGGGTATCCATCTCACTGTGTCCGGGCTTACATAGTCAGCACGAAAGTCACCTGTGAACAAATGCAAGCTTGCTTAAGTAAAGGGGCAGCGTGGGGTGTCAGAGTATGCATATGCATAATTGTGCAATTATGTGTGTGCTGAACAGTATGTACATGTACACATGTGCATGCATTAGACATGCATGTACCTGTTACTGGGCAATGGGAATGGGAATGTGTGTTTGGGTATTTATGTGACTTTACACTGAGGTGTGTGTGTGTGTGTGTGAATGTATTCTGGACAATTAGGCAGTGTGTGTGTTACTGAGTAGTGTGTGAATGCTTGGGTGCAGATGTAACAGACTATATATGCGCACATGTGAATACATACTGGGAAGTGTGTGTTAGTGTGTGTGTATGTGTGTGTGTGTGTGCGCGTGTGCTAGTGTGTGTGTTAGTGTGCGTGTGTGTTAGTGTGCGTGTGTGTGTGTGTGTGTGTGTGTGTGTGTGTTGATGAACAGCGTGAGTCATTGGTCAGTATATATGAGTGTGCCCCAGACTGTGCAACTGAGTACAAATCCATCCCACTATGTACTCTCCACATCCAGGGAGGGAATTCACAGAGCCACAGAGGGAGGTCAATTCTCCCAAAACAATCACTTAAAGCTGTTTTGTCTCCTGATTAATTGGAGTGTCCTTTCTCCTAAAGTCCCCATCTGTCTGCTTTATGTGAACAGGTCACTTAAGCCTCTGGGATGTTTGCATCTCTTGTTTTTCTACTTTGTCTGTATTTATTGAATTCAAAGATCCTCTCCTGTGTAAGCCGAACGACTTTTTCAAGCCACTAATGAGAAGGCAAGGGCATTCCAGCCAGTCAGGAGGGGGAGAAAGGGATGTTCAGCCTTCCCACTCCTCTGCCTCTCTTGTCTGTACCCCGGATGCCTCGGGAGAATGCAAGCAGAGCCACAGCTACAGAAGCTGTGGGAGCACAGAAGACCCAGGGCCACCTGTCCATGGTAATTTGTAGGGTTGGGGAAGTACAACACGAGGCTCTAAAACAAAGCCAGAAAAAAGAAGAGCTACAACCATCACTCTCTGGGCAAGGTAATCATGCAGTCACAGTTAGTGATTACCAAACAGCAGGGACAGAGCCGAGCCTGCACCCCTCCCTCGTGTCAAAGCAGTAGAATGGAGGTGAGCACCTACAGCCAGGAGGGAAACCCTCATGCTGCCCCAAATGGATGGAGTATATATACCTTCACTCCTGCAGGAAAAATCACGAACCCACCAGAAAGAAGTGCAGAACTGCTCTCCACAGAACAAACTGATTCAACTAGCCAAAACATGGGAAATGTTTGGCATCACTAGAACCCAGTCAAGAGGGCACAGACAAGAAGCTCTGGATTCTACCCTGATGAGCCCAAAAGGACCGTGAAGATTTACCCAGCCTGGACCAGTGAGAGGAAGAGCGCATCTCACAAGTGCCTGGATACTAAAGGGAAGGGCCTCTTAGAAGAAACCTGGACAATAAAATTTATTTCATTTATTTATTTAGTGTATATGTACATGCACACAACACACACACATACACACACACACACACACACACACACACACACACACACACACACACACACATGCTCCTAGGAGCATATGTGGAGGCCAGAGGACAACTTGCAAAAGCTGGTTCTTTCTTTCCACCATGTAGGTCCAGTACCCAGTCTGACCCAATCCCATGCCAGTCTCTCACTTCCCCCAACCCCACCCCAGATCCTGACTGAACCTCCTGGCTGACAACCAGCATCTTTTGCTCAGAACAGCCTCTCACACAGGCTAAACAGCTAATTTCTCAGAGAAAGCTGGGCTATAACCCCTGAGCCTCCAAAGCTTTGGTCCCTGTGTTCTTCAAGAGCCTATCAAAAAACAAAGGGCTGCCTTTGTCATGCATGTCCCAGCGCTGTGGCTGCTCTGGCCTGCACAGGGAGGACATCCACATTCCTTCAGGAGGCTATATACATCCTGGAACGGAGTGTGAGTATGCAGGAAGCCGACTCAAGAAGGTCCTATCAGAAGAAGTACCATAGGCAGTACAGAGAGACAAATCAAAGGAGGCAGGGAGCCAAAGAAGAGCTCACAGATAGGCAGGCCCACTGTAGAGGGTCTTGTTAGGAGTGAGAGAGACTGGGCAGAGCACCTGCCTCTTGGAGCAGCCTCCCTGAAAGAGAGTGAGCATGTTCACACCAATCACAGCAGGTCCTGGTGCAAGGCTGCTTTGGCCTAGAGAGGCCTAGTCGCTTCCCTCAGACATGCCGGGTGCAAGAGTGGCTGCTAGAATATATCCAGCTGGAATGGGGTCATTCTACTGCATGAATGATGCTGCTGAGACCCCTGTGAGCTCTCCTCGCAGCTCTCAGAAGCTACCCATATTCCCTTGAGGTCCCCTTGGAAGAGGCAGCCACCTTGCTTGGTCTCGGCTCTCTCTCTGGTGACCTGGGCCATGCCCCCTCCTTGCAACTGTGCAATTCATTCATCATTGGAGACTGAGGTCCAGCCTCTTGGGTCAGATGCTTCCCAAATACATCAAACAAAGTAGACAGAATCCCACAGCTCATCAAGGCATAAACTATTTTACACATCCACACACAGTGGGTAGCACCACAATGCTTGGAGCCTGTGGACCCCCAAGAAAGCCAACCCTTGTGCATTTCACTCCTGATGAATTGTTTATAAGTAATTTATAAGAACATTCTTTCTCAAAAACGCATACTTAGATCCCAGACGTGTCCTTGAGCAGAGCCAGCTGTGCATGGCCAGGCTTCATGGATACACACAGTCCCACATTCAAATGTTGCAGATCAAAGCCACTTACCCTGAGCTCTCATTTGGCCCCTTAACGGCCATTCATTGTTTACCTCTGTGCCGGGCCTAACATCCTTGTGGGCTTCGGGTAAAGCCTTTCAGAATGCATTAACTGAGCAAACCACTAGCTTCCACCAACCAGAAGTCTAAAAATGACTTCAGATAGTATCTGAGGCCTATAGAAGAGACTTCCCCGCTGAGCTGTCCCCACAGTGTCTGAAAATGCCTGCTTTTATGGCTTTCTTTTATCCTGTCACTACAAAACCCATGTTACCTCTTTCCACATCGGGACGTGTTCTCCAGGACAACCTGAATCTGTGTTCACTAACTCTGGTCGCTCATATTTGCCTCGGAATAATCTCCTATTCCTGCTGAGGTCTGAGCTGTAGTTTGTATTAACACCTCCCTCACCATGAGAGATTTCACTCTCGAACTATGAGCTAAGATATGTCCTTAAGTGGCTTCTCTTTAGATATTTGGTAATACGTATAAGAATCTAACACAAGTGACCACAGGAGAGGTCATACACAACACAGGCTAAAACAGCAGTGGTATGGGGGCTGGGGGACAGTGGGTCATACGGACAAAAGGTACATCCCAAATACTGAACCCACTTCGGCGAGCCCAGTGCTGAGTAACAACCCACGACAAGTTAATGTAAGGTGAATAAAAATACTTTGAAATTTGACAGAGAAGCAAAGTAGTGAAAGAATTAGCGCACAGCTCCGTCTTGAGACGAACAGACAAGAAGAAACTGTAGAAATAAATCACATGGTTCACAAAGTCGATTAATAAATATACACAGGCGGCACACACACTTCCCCTCCAAAATTCTCAAGGGATTTGCAAATATTAATCACAAGTAAGTCTGCAGGATAAAAGGCACAATAAATTCAGAAGAGATGAACTGCGTGTCCTACTGTCTGCTCAGAAAAATAATGCTTCAAACAACCAGCTTTGTGAAATTCAGAAACATGTGTAGGAATAAGTCAATCAAGAGGAAATCAAAATGTCAGGCAGGAAGACGGAAGACAGGTCCTGTGAGTGGCACAGGAAGGGCAGTGCTGAGGGGTGTCCCAGGTCTCAACAGCACATTGTCAAATAAGAAAAGCAGAGGAGCAAGAAGCAGGACCCAGGAGGGAAAGGGCTCTTGTCAACTCCAGGAAAACTGGAACTTTCACCCCCCACATCTTTGGACAAGCCAGTGGATGTTCAGAACCTCTGAGAGCCAACAGCAGAAGAAATTAGGCTGATGAAGGTACAACACACACTTAATTTTGGAAGAACATGGGAAATGCATCGTTCTTCTGTAAGATGCTGACACACAACAGTGTTCTGGAAAATGTTTGCGTGGAATCCTGGGATGCCCTGCATGCCTCAGAGAATGCGTGGAAATTGTAGGGAACTGCACAGGTTCTGGGGAAGGGGACGTAGGATGAAGGAAGTCTTATAACAGGACTGAATGGAGACGAGGACACGACCACACCTAGGTGTGGTTGAGGAGGTAAGTTTTATTGTAGATATGAAGAAGAGCACAGCCTGGATGCATCTGGATGAGTCCAGACTAAACCAGGCCATGCGAGAAGGGGTGGGCACTGGAGAGGGAGGAGAAAGAGAGAGGAAAGAAGAGGGACCAAGACAGCTCATGGGAACCAAAAGAGCAACCAAAATGGCTGAGTTATATGGGATCAGAAGTTGGGGGAAGGACAGCAAAGCCCAGCCCCTGAGCTTGGGGGGGGGCGAGGCTTAAGGTACGGGGTGGGGAGAAAAGTGCTGAGAGGAGTCACATGTACTGAGTGAGATTTGTCCCAGGTTTCTTTAAGACATGACAAGGACAGATCATGGAAACAGGAAGTGTGTCTTCTAAAGCATGGAAACAGAAAGTGTGACCTCCAAAACGTGGAAACAAGAAATGGGCCCCTCAAAGCATTAAACAACAAATCAAGCCCTTCATCTGAAGCCAAGAATAATCTCATTCCAAACCCTGGCAGAGAACATAATAACAACCTCCCTTGGTGTAACTGGCTAGCCAGATGAACCCCATGCTGCCCACAAGCAAGCATATCTCAATTCTTCAAGCTGCCAGGGCCCAGCTTGAGCAGCGGGCCCCAGGTAAGAGCAAGCCTCTGGAACAGTGACCCGCAGCCCAGGTGACAGCGTCCTTCAAGACTATGCTTTGGCTTCACCTGGGAAGAAGCAGCACTCAGGAGTAACTGTAAGAGCTGGGGACTGGACAGCAGATGGTTAATCTTGGCTATCAACTTAACATACATGGGGAGAGAGAACCTCAGTTGAGGAACTACCTCCATTGGATTGTCCTGTAGGCATGTCTGTGGGGCATTTTTCTTTTGATTAATGATTCATTTGATGTAGGAGGGTTATATACAAAAGCTAGCTGAGCAAGCCAGTGAGCGTTCTGCCATGGTCTCTGTTTCAGTTCCTGCCTCCGGGTTCCTGCCTTCAGTTACTGATACCCCAGAAGCAGGCTAGCTTTGGACACAGCTTGGGACTTTAGAGAACAAGCCCCAAATCCACAGGGAGGCACTCCATCCCAATCCAGCTCCTCTCCCACCAGATACCAGGGGCATCAATCCCCCACAATCCAGCTGGGTGACACTTCTGTCCCAGAGCAGAGCAAGTTGGCAAGAGATAGACTAAGCCTTGCAGACACAAGTTCCCAGCATCCTACAGGTATGTCCAAACCCTGAGGCCTCTGTTCTGCCCCCACCTTTGTCTTTCCAGGAGTATTTCACATACTTCCTTTTTGCTGGTTTCACTCCCTTGGCATCAACAGAAGGGGATCTTGAGCCCATCCCTGAAAGAGAACCTAACTGGGGCCCAGTCGTGGAACCCGAGCCACCAGAGAGGTGTAACATGTGTGTTCACAGAGGCCTCACCACCCCACAAATCACCCTACCCAAACCAAGCTCACCCCATGTAGCAAAGAGGAGGTTGGGGCAGGGACGACGACTTTTCACCTGCAGACTGAAGTTTGCTTCCTAGCCCCTGCATGCCCACCTCTGTTAGGTATGGTGACAATGACCAATGTAGATCCACGAGGCCATTGTGTTGTCACAAGGAACTACAGAAATGGTTCCTGCTGTTGTTTATCCCAGTACACACACACACACACACACACACACACACACACACACACACACACACACACCCTCTCCTCAGCCTAGCACAGGGGTTTTTCAAATGGCACAGAACCAGAACACTGGGGAGCCCAAATGCACCCTGGCCTCTGTACTTGCAAATCCTAGAGTACAACCCAACCAAAAGTGCCCTTACCCCAAGCTTGCCTCTACGGCGTTCACAGCCGAACAGGCTCCTCTACCTGGTGGTGCTGTAGGAACCACCAGACACCCAGTGAATTTGGGCTGTGGATGGAGAAGACAACCAGACCAGATCTCTGAAGCTTTGCCTAGGAGCTGTCACACCTGACAGGCCACAGACCCCAGTCTCTCCAACAGTTTCTTGCTCCCCATCTGTCCCTAAGTGAGCCTAACGCGCTCTTCTCTTGAGGTTACATCAACTGTATTATTGCCACACTGGTCCCAGTGAGCCTTTCTCACTGGACGGATGCTGTTCATGGGGATGCTGATTTAGACACTGTACTTCTGCCATTCTGTATGTTATACTCCCATTAATGCAACCTGGACAAGCACAGGCAGCGATGCCCTCATTTACACACCCCTCTCCGCTCACCTGAACTCTTCTGAGAGGTCATATATCTCTCTCCTCTTGCTCTACAGCAGGTGTAGAGGGATCTACTTGCTGGGCTGGAGAGGGAGGTCTCCATATGGAAGCTTTTCAAGGGGGCTCTAGAGCTGACCTTGCAGAACATGGGTGTTGTCACATCCATCAACACCACCCCTCCTGTGGAGACACTCCTGTTTCCTCCTCTTACATCCTGAGCCCTTCCCCTGGGTGGACCTTCAGCCTAGCACAGGGTGAGGCAAAAGCCCAGGATCTGGACTAGACGGCAGGTGTGGAGTCCCCTACCCGGTCTCTTCTGGCAGTGTATTTAACTTCCTCTTGCCTCAGAGTCTCCAAAGCGAAGAGGTCATGAAAGCTTACCTGGCGTTTATGGGGCTCTCTCAGGTCAGTTCGGAGTAGAAAAAGCAGAGTCAAGTGGCCAGTACCCATGGGTGTCTCCTTCTCCCAACCTTCCTCCAGGCCTTGAGGGAGAGTAGGCCCTTTCTGTGTTCACAAACCCATCTGAGGGAGCATTCTAGAACACTACAATGATCAGCCTGTCAGGCAGCTCTCCCAGCCCCTCCCTGGCTCTACCCAGAGAGGCAAGCACCAATTCCAGACAAGCTAAGTGGGCTGAGGAGGGCCAAGGGGCAGGGACCTTCCTCTCTCTGGAGGACCCTCTCCTCTCTAGGGGTTCTGCTTGGGCCTGGGTCTACACCAGGATGCCGACCCTTGGAGGACACACCTGAGGACTACCACAATGTTCTCGTGGTTCCAAAAATGCGGCACATCTGAGGACAGGGCGGGGCTAGAGGCCCCGCTGCAGGACCCCAAGCACCGCTGCTGGTTCGTGTGCGACCTCTTGGGCATCTTGTTCGCCATGGCCACTTGGGTACTGGTGCTGAGCGCTGCGTGGGTACTGGTTCAGGACGTGCTCATACCATCTGATAATGTGTTCTACGCTGCCGCCAATGGTGTGGTCTTCTACCTCCTGGCCTCCCTCGCTCTCGTGTCACACCTACGAACTATGCTGACCGACCCAGGCTCCGTGCCCCTGAGAAACCCTCCGGGGCCTGACACAGTGTCCTACTGTTCCCTCTGCCCCTGTGCCAGACCAGAGGGGGCTGACCACTGCACAGTATGCGGACGCTGCATCCGCAAGAGTGACCACCACTGCCCGTGGATCAACAACTGTGTAGGTGAGGACAACCGGAAGTACTTCTTGCTCTTCACGCTATACATTGGGCTTATCTCAACCCACGTGCTGCTCCTGCTAGGCATCCCTGTCCTGTGCAGCTACACCCGGGGCGAGTGGAATGCCAGCAGCACTGTGTCCCCACCTGGTCATACTCTCTTCCTCTTCCTGGTGGCATTAATGGGCTTCATCTTCGCCCTGGTGATGCTCTCCAGCCAGATGTGCCTCATCTGCAGAGACAAAACAACACCTGAGCTGCTGGGCCAGAACAGAAGGTCACAGGGGAGACAGTCCATGTGGGCAAAGATGAAGGCTATTTGTGGCCCCCGGGTCTCCCTGGCCTGGCTCAGCCCTTTTCATTCCCCAGAATATTACAGAGTGAGTGAGCACCACAATGTGACCTAACTAAAGTCACTCATGGGTGCCTAGAGCAAAGTACAGCAACACAAATCTGAACAAGCCAGCCCTCTGAAGGAAACCCAGAGTAGCAGAGTAAAAAGTAATATACCTCATATTTTCTTGAGCAAGAACAAGACAGGAAAGCAAGCTGTTGAGGAAACCCAAAGAAAAGTGTTCTTTGTGCCCCTTTATGGCTCTACCATGCTAAGCCATAAGCAATTAAACGCATCCAACTATGAATGAGTGTCCTGAGTTGGAAGGCATCCACCCTTGATAAATGCCGACTGTACATACTAAAGTAATGGTAAGCTGAGAGCCTACCTTCTGCAGTGAGCTGCAAGAGAGTCATCCGGTTTTGAACCATCCTTGCATTCCTCCCAAGTCCAGTACTACTATGATGGTGATTTTTTTCTAGTTGTTTTGTTTCCATATTGCTGGATTTTGTCTTAATTAGGGTCTTCGCTTTGTGGTTTGTCATTAATCTTTTTTCTCATGTATTTACTTATTTGGGGGATACACATATGCTACAGTGCTTATGTGGGTTCAGAGGAATAGCTTGTGGGGGGTCAGTTCTTTTCTTCTACCATATGGATCCTGAGTGAGTATCACACTGAGATGATCAGTCATGATGATAAGTGCTTTTACCTGATGAACCATCTTGACGACTCTGTTTCACTCCAGATCCCACAGGCTCGAAAACACTGAGATAGCTGGGGATCAAGCTGTATAAAACTGGCCAGAGGTTCCTCAGAACAGAGGGTAGAAATCACTAACTGGAACTTTTGGTTTAAGGTAAAGATTTGGAGGTCCTCAGTCGCTATAAGACATGACGGGAGGCTCCTTGTGCTTTAACCTGCTCTGCCACCATCTGACACTGCCTATGACTGAGGTACCATACCAACATCAGGAAGTCTACATGGGTACCACCCACCAACCCTGAGCAGATATCATCATAGTATAAACATGTGCACATTGTACCTCCCTGAGGGCTCATGTATCTAGCCCCACAGCAGCACAGACCTGCTCTTTTATAGGTGCCCCTCCCTCCTCTCACCTGAGCAAGCACTAAGACCTTCTACATCTCTGTGGCTTTGTCATTTCAAAAGCACTACGTCAATGGAGTTATGCAGCATGCTATGTTTCAGACATATATATATATATATATATATATATATATATATATATATTCATTATATTGTCCTGAAGAGTCATCTAAGTTTCTCCTGTGTTTGTAGTTGGTTTTCATTTATTAATGAGTGTGATCGGTGGTGTGGGTCTACTGCAGTGTTAGGCCATTTGTCCACAGAACAGCTTTGGGGCTCTTCCTAGTTTGGACCTGTCACAGATGAAGCTGCTATGGACCTCGTGTGGAGGTTGCATGTGTGTACATTCCCACTGGCCACCAACACCCAAAGTTGCACTTGCTGAACACAGAATGGACATGTTTAAACCCTGCAGTGTTTCCTCTGTCATTCATACCTTATGTTTCCACCATGGGGACGAGGAACATGTCTGCACCACATCCTCTCAGCCGTTGGTGATAACACCAGCCACCTTAGTTAGCCATCCTCGTGAATGTGTGGCAATACCTCGTGTGGTTTTTGTTTGTGTTTCTCTGCTGGCTGACGAAGCTAACCCTCTTTTCCTGTGCCTGTTCTCCATCCGTACACCTCTTCGGAGTGAAGTCTCTCTATGACTTCTGCTTGTTTTCTAATTGGTTATTTTTCTGAGATTTGTACAAGAGGGTTGAAAGTTAAGCCAAGGCTCGCCATGACCTCTGTGAGTTCAGTCACTCCAGCCTGTGTGTTGATGGCTGTGTCTCCCATTGGCTCACTTTGGCACAATATCAGAATCACTCGGATCTGGGAGTGTCCATTCCTGGTTTCTCTAGTATCTCAATGGTCCCTGTTTCTTTCTCTCTGCACACAGCCCTCTGTCTTGATTATTGGCTGTAAGTTACTGTAACATCAAATGGAATAATTCTTCCAGCTTTCTTTTCAAATGTGTTGAAACCTTTTACACCTTTTTCACTTACATTTTAGAGTAAGCTTTCTAAGTTTCAGTAAGTAAAGAAATCTGCAGGGAATGCTGATAGCATTCAGGGGTGGGGGCAAACTAGACACCTCTGTGCCTTCTGCTCAATTTTGCTTTGAATTTGTTTTAAATTACTGTGGGGGGAGGGGAATAATGAAGGAAGAGATATCAAGCCTGGCAGTCCCAGTTCAATCCCTGATACCTACATAAAAAGTTGGATACACATGGTTAATATCTGTAATCCCAATTGAGGCATCAAGGAGAGACAAGAAAATTGTCCAGAAGCAGTGAATGGGCCAGCTATCCAAGAATACATAGTATAAAAGAAGCAGGAGAGATTCTGCCCCAACAACATGCAAGGAGAGGACCAACTCCCAAAAGGTTGTCCTCTGACTTCCACGAGTCCACTATGACATGCATGCACCTGTAGTCATATGCACACACACACACACATACACACACACACACACACACACACACACACACAACTATAATAAAATTTGGGCTGGAATTATGGCTCAGAGGTTAAGAGCACTTGTTCTTGCAGAGGACCTGGGTTTGATTTCCATCACCTGCAGGGCAGCTCACAACTTCCCATAACTCCAGTTCCAGGATGCATATATTACACATACATATGAGGAAAACACATACATATAAAATAAAAATCTAAAAAAAATTGAAAGAAAGTCACAGCAAGCAATAAAAAGACAACTAAATAGCTGGATGTTGTGGTTCACTCCTTTAATCCCAGGACCTGGGAAACAGAGACAGGTGGCTCTCTGAGTTTGAGTCCAGCCTGGTCTACGTAGTTCAAGGAAAGCCGGAGCTACATACTATAGAGTCTCTGTCTCAAAGTAGTAGTAGTAGTAATATAAGTAAAATTTGAAATAAAGTGAGAAGCAGGAGAGAGAAAGAGTAAGGAGGAAGAGAAGTGGGGATCTTGCTGGGTTTAGGGGAAACTGACACCTAAGCTACACTGAGTCTTCCCCTCCGCAGCCTGTCGGGTTGCCCTGTTTACTTCAGTGTCTCTGTGATTCCATCACACGCTTTCAGGTGATTATAACCAGGTCTTTCCCTGTGTTCATCACCTGTGAATAGTACTGAGCCTCGGTTCAGTCTCCACGCTCAGCACGTCCAGTCCGGTTACCTTTGTGTGCCGGGCTCCTCTCCTGCCACCCTGCCGAGCTCGCAGGTTTCATCCTGGAAGGTTTTGTGTTTGTTTCTGGCTTTCTGTGTGGCTGGTCTCCAAGTCTGAATGGAGTTCTCTCAGCATCCTTTTCTGGGAAGTGTCAGTTCACGTCCTTTGCCTACTTTTTAAAATTGGATTGGGTTGAGTCTTTCTACATACAAGCCCTTAGCCCGTGTAAGAAATTAATCATGATGGTCTGTTTTCAGCATGGGGTGCACTTGGAGCACCTCAGAGTCACAGATAAGCAGGAGGCAGTAGGCCCTGGCCTTCCCTATCTGGTGTCTGCTCATCTGTATGTTCTCAGTTTATCCTAGAGTTGAAAAGTCACAGGCAGTCTGCTACATGACTGAGCCCACATATCAGAGAAAGGGAGGGCATCTCCAGTCCCAGGATATATATTAGACAAGCCTTTGTGTCCTGAGAATGTGGGACTTGGGGGAAAGGGGCTATGTGAGACAAGAGTGAAGAAGGTAACTCTCTGAAGTACCGGACTGGGGGAAAGAGGAGGGAGGAGTTTCACAGTCTTGGACCCTTGAAATGACCGTCTCGCTCTGTACTAGATATTTCACTGGCTACTTCTCTATTGCTGCAATCAGGACCACAAGCAAGGCAACTTATGGAAGAAAAGGTTTATTTGGCTTACAATTCCAGTAGAGTAAGAGTCCATCATGGGGGCTTGGGGGGAGGTGAAGCATGGCAGTAAGCAGGAGTCCTTAAGTTTTCAAAGTCCATCCCCAGTGACATACTTCCTCAAGTAAGGACACTCCTCCTGAGCCTTCCCAAACATTGCCACCAACTGGAGACCAACTGTTCAAACACCTGAGCCTCTAGGGGACGTTCTCATTCAAGGCACCACACACACACACCAAATTGGCACGCAGGCTATTTTTTTGCCTTCTCTCTGACATCCATTTCTGCAGAATAAAGGAATAATGAAAATGACTCTTGAATGCTCTTGCTTCTCTCATCCCATAAAAGATTTGAAAATATTCTGCTGTCTCTAGCTTGTCTTTCTATCATCCAATGCTTTTTGTTTTGATGGAGTTCAAGAACCCCCACCCACCCTACCCCACCCCCGTGCCTTCTGTGTTTTTGGTCCCATTGCTTATGAGATGCTGGGAAAGGTGAGATCCTGGTCAGTGCTCCAAGCTCCTGTTAGGCAGGAGTAAGCCCAAGGGCCCACTGCTAGGCACAGCGACCACGGCAATGATGTCCTGTGTGCCTGCAAATTGCCCAGAAAAGTACTTTTTGAGAGGTCCTACCACAATAAATGATAAATTTGTGAGATGATAGATATGCTAATTATGTGATTTAAACACTGCATACCGTATTATGCCATCATATTTTGCCCTATAGAGAATATACAGTTGTCAGTTAAATGTTTTTTTAAATATCGCTCTACTAACTTTTAACTTCATTTTTGTAAATTAGGCACAGTAACAAAGTTACAACTTGCAGCTAAGGTTGACAACCACAGCACAGTTTATTTTTATTTCCTATCCTCTTCTGGGTTTTGTTTTCATTTCTTATATTTTTTGATCTATTTATTCTATGTTAGGAGTTTGAGTGTTGTGCCTGCATGTATGCATGTGCACCACACGCGTACCCGCTGCCCATAGAAGTCAGGAAAGGTTAACAGATACCCTGGACATCATGAACAGGGGTGTGGATGCTAGGAAACAAACCCAGGTCCTCGGCACTAGTAACAAGTGATCTTAACCACTGAGCCCTATCTCCAGCCTTATTATATATGTTTTATCCTTTGAAGATCTCATACACTTATACAAAGCAAATCCATCGTAACCATCCACCCCTTCCTTCCTCCTACCCCTCCAGTGCTCTCTTCTCCATCTCCGTCCCAGCTTCATGTACAATTAGTGTTGCCAGTATACACACATACACACATACACACACACAAAGGTACTTCTTCTGTGTCAAATTATATTACCATATATTTTATATATAGTGACTACGCATTCTTAGGCTAAATGTCAGTCACGTTTTCCAGTGCCCTCTCTGCCTCCTGGTCTGCTGTGTTGGAAGAGACTCTGCAAGGCCTTCAGAGCCATGAGCCAAGGCTAATAATCGTTCTTCCCATGGGCTGTTGCTTTTAGGTAGTGCGGTCACAGAGGCCGGACAGTGACTGACAGGTTTCACATTTTATAGTATCTGGGTTTGGTGTCAAGGTAATGCTGCCTCGTTAAATGCATGAGAAATGTCTGCTTTTCTGGATTTTTTTTAAAGAACCTGCATTCTCGTCACCATTGCTGCTGCTGCTGCTGTTGCTGTTTCTGTTGTTGCTGTTGCTGCTGTTGCTGTTCTTTAATTCTTGCTGGAATTTTCCAATGAGATCATCTGTCCTGGAGAGTCTTTTTCAGGACTTCTAACTATTAATTTGGCTTTTTCTTTCTTTTTTCCCCCTGTGATAGGGAGAGAGGATGTCAGGTGCACTCCCTCATGCATGCATGTGTGGAGACCAGAGGTTGACACTGGGTATTGTGCTGGCTAGTTTTATGTCAACTTGACACAAGCTAAAGTTACCTGAGAGGAAGAAGCCTCAATTGAGAAAATGCCTCTATAAGATCCAGCTGTAGGTAAGCCTGTAGGGTATTTTCTTAGTGATTAATAAAGGAGGGCCCAGCCCATTGTGGATGGTGCCATCCCTGGGCTAATGGTCCTGGGTCCTATAAGAAAGAAGGCCGAGCCAATAAGCAGCACCCCTCCATGGCCTCTGCTACAGGTTCCTGCCCGGTTTGAGTTCCTGTCCCGACTTCCTTCAGTGATGAACTGCAATATGGAAGTATAAGCCAAATAAACCCTTTCCTCCCCAACTTGCTTTTTGGTAATGATGTTTCATTGCAGCAATAGGAAACCCTAAAAGACAGGTATTTTTCCTCTATTACTCTTCCCCTTATTTTTTGAGACAGCACTTCTCACTGAACCTGGAGTTCCTTGTTTTGCTAGACAGGCTGGCCAGAGTGGCCCAGGGATCCATCTGTCTCTGCCACCGCCTTTGTCCCACACATTCATTACCTAGCATTAGACCTCCAAATGTGCACCTCCACACCTGGACTTTATGTGGGTGCTGAGGATTTGAACTCAGGCCCTCAGGTTTGCACAGCAAATACTCTTAACCACTAAGCCATCTCTCCAGCTCCAACTCAGCTTTTCAGTCGTCACAGGACTCTCGCTCCTGCCTGCTTTGTCTTGAGTAAGCCAAGGCTTAAAGCTTTCTCTCCAGTAGCAGCCTCGGGCCTGTGATGCTTACAGTCTCTCTGCCACCTAGATCTGGAACAACGCCCGTCTTTCCACTCTGGATATTTGCAATCTGTGTCTTCTTTTCTATCTGTCAGTTTTGATAGAACTTCAGCCTTTTTGTTTATCTTTTCAAAACCTCAGTTATGGATTTTCATTCAATTTTCCACCCTTTTTCTGTTTCGCTTCCATTGATTTCTACTTTTTCCCCTCCTTTGCACAGACTGTTTACCTTGTTCCTATGGAAATGTGGGGGTGTGCATGTGTGTGGGCATGGACATGCATATGGGGGTACATAGGGATGCACGTGTACGTGCATATATGTGGAAGCCAGAGGTTGATGCCAGAGGCCTTCTTCGATCACGCTCCACCTTCTATATTGAGGCAGAATGTCTCGCTTGAATCCAGAGCTTGCCAATTCACCTGATCTGGCTAGCCAGCTTGCTCCAGGGATCCACTGTCCCCGCCTCCTGAATGCTGGGATTACAGGTAGACCACACACACCTGCCCAGCATTTGTGCAGGTGCCAGGGACCCAAACTTCAGTCCCAACATTTGAGCAACAAACAACACACCCTCTCAGTCATCTCCCCAGCCCAGGAAAGCTATTTTTTTTTGTTTTTTAGTTTTAATTATTTATGTATGTTAAGGAGTATATGCACATGAGTACAGATAAACATAGAGGCCAGAAGCGAGTGTTGGATCCCCTGAAACTGGAGTTACAAGTGTGAGCTGTTCCATGTGGGTGCTGGGAACTGAACTTCAGTGCCCTTCAAGAGCTGTACGCAACCTTAACCACTGAGCCTTCTCTCCAGTCCCACAGAAAGGGAACTTTTTACATGGAGGCTTAGACGATTGATCTAAGTCCTTCCTTCCTCTCTTTGGATACACTTAAGCTACACATTCTCCTAAGTTTAAAGTTATTTTTTTTATTTTCTGTGAGACATCTTTGACAGTGGGTTATCTAGATGTGCCATGTTTAATTTTCTAGTACATGAAGGTTTTCTCTTTGATCTTTCTGCTGCCTCCTAGTTTAGCTTCATCGTATTCAAAGAATAAAGGTGGTCTGGTTCCAGCACTTCTGCAGGAGTTGAAGAGTGAAGTAGGATGTGGCCTATCTTCACGGATGCTCCAAGCGCTCTTGAAAATGTTGTGAGTTGAACCTGGCTGGGTGACGATGAAGGTCAATTATTTTCTACCCTTGCTGGCCTTATACCCGTTCCACCAAGTACCAGTGGACACCGAAGCCCCAGCAAGTGTGGGTGGCTCTACTTCCGATCTCGTCTCGCTTTTTCTTCATGTCTTTCCTCCATTGTTAGTTGTCTGTCTAGAGCATCACCTCCTCTGTGGGCAGAGCTCTGCTCCCTGCACAGCCTCCCTTGCCTCTCATAATCATCCTTGCTTGGAGCACTGTCTGATTTTGACATGGTGACTCCAATGCTCCTTGTTCAGTGGCCATTGTACGTATTTCTCCATCCTTTGCTCTGAATCCATCTATTCGGGGTAGATTGTGTGTGATTGGATCATGTTCTCCTATTAGTCTGACAACTTTTCATGTGTGTATGCGTGTTGCGCATATGGATGTCTGCATGTTTATGCAAGTGTGTGAGCACACGTGTGCATGGGCGGCTAGAGGCCCGAGACTGATGTCAAGAATTATTCTCAGTTGCTCTTTCGTTGTATTCACTGAGCCAGTGTCTCTCAATTGAACCCAGAGCTCACTGATTTGGCTAGTCTCACTAGCCAACTTACTCTAGGATCCCTCTTGTCCACCTTCCAAGGCTGGGATTATAAGAGGGCTGCCACATCTACCTAGGGATCCCAACTCCAGTCTTACACGCTCACTTGCAAGCACTTTAACCACTGAGCTATCTCGCAGCCTTCAGTCTGACAACTTCTGTCCTCTGATTAAACTGTCGATGTTCTAATGTCAAAACTGTTGCAGTCCTTGCATCTGGACTCCTGAGTGAGAAGTCAGACAAAGGCCTAATAGAAATGACCGTTTAATCTTTAGCACATGATGAGATTTTGTTAGACTCATTTCATCACGGGCAAATGTCTATATTAAATATGACTACCACGGTCAGTTGTCCAAGTTTAAAACTGCATAGGTACATACCTGCACCCCTGGAGTGGCATTGGAACCATTCTCTTACTGTTCACGGCGTTGTCTGCAAAACAGCTCAGAGCAGTCTCGGTGCCATGATTATAGATTCTGAGGGGAGACAAAAGTCTGGGCTATTATGCTTGTGACTGCCTGAAAAACAAAGCTAGAGCCCAGATGGCCCCGGAATTTCCTTGAAGCTCCCATCTTGTTAGAACGCCAAGCCACAGTTTTCAAGAGAACAGCACTGGGAGAGTTTGTCATCCTCTTCTACACTGCACCTGTTTTCACTTCCCTGACACGTGACTCTTTCTTTCTAATCAGTGTTTGTTTGTTTGAGGCAGGGTCACTCTATATAGCCCTGGCTAGCCTTGAACTCGCTATGTAGTAGCCTAGGCTGGCCTCAAACTCATAACGATCGATAGTTTGCCTCTGTCTCCCAAGTGCTGGGATTGAAGGCATGTAGCAAAGTACACTTAATGTGCTAATTAACATTTTAATCACATATGCTTCTTACCACCTACACTCAAAACCTTGGCGCATGAATACCAACTGCCCTCTCATGTATTGAAACATCATTCCTTTTTATACCCAGATAACATTGCATTGTATATAAAGATTTATTTCCATGTGTCTGTTGATAGACACTTGAGTTCGTCCCTACTTTTGAGACCTTGTGAATAAAGACCATTTATGTTTACTGTAGAGCTCTTGTGATGAATTTGTGTCCACCAGTCTGTTTGCACTTCCTCCTCTGCATTTCCTGTTTCTCCTTTCAGTCTGTGTCTGCCCCTTGCGGATGTTTTGTATTTTATTTAACTGTTGAGCTGCTGTGTCTCTCTGTGTAACTTGTTAGTGATAGCCCCAGTGATATCATAGAATACAGACATAGCATTTCCCATCTCTAGTGGACTGGCTGCCTCAGAAGAGGAAGAGAGCTGCTGACAGTGTGTGAATTCACTCCTCAGACCAGAGTGAAGAGAAGAGCTTATTGAGAACACTGCAAGGAGACAGCAGGCTGGCTGTAACTATAAAATGCAGATGTGCTGCAGATAGGCTGAGGTGGGCCCATCTGCATTAAAGATGTACCTACTCAGGAAAGTTATCTTGTTTGCAATGCCCTGACGTGTAGTCCACCTCCACGTGAATGCTGGCATTCCAGATTGGCCAGTGTCTGGCTCTGGAAATTTAGTATGGTTTGCTCTGCAGATGTGCAATCTCTGTTATACAGATAAGGACAGTCCTAGCTGTCTGTGATTCAACCCTGGGCAAAGTCTCTGGTTACAGAGACAGGATATCAAATACAGCACTGTATCTGTAGCTAGCAGTTTGGAAAGAGATAAGGATTTTCAGGTTGGGATTTCTCCACTATGCTTCTGAACATTCCCAAATAAAGACTATTCCATTTTCCTGGTCTCCTACGCATGACTTTCCTTCCATACTGTCTAAATAGAGTCAGTATTTTTCATTTCCATGGGACATGGAACGCTGTCTGTCCTTGACCCATCCCACCATTTTGCTGATGTCATTGCATATGTTACATGTCCATTTATTAATTCCCCATCAAAAGTACTGTAAGTTTCACTCCCAATTGTAACTTTAAGCGTAATTTTCAAAATCCACAGGAGACTAAAGCTACGCTCCTTACTTTCTCAGTCTCTCCAGCCTTAATGGCCTTGGATCTTGCTACAGAGTGTAGACAATTGTGGATGGGGCACATCACCTGGGGTTCCCAAGGACCCAAAGGGGAGCAGGACCAGAGATGATGACCTGGGCCTCCAGTCTTCAGGTCCTATCCTCCAGGGATGATGGCAGACCAGAGTGGTGATCAGGAGGCAGCTGCTTCCCGGTGACACAGGTGTGTTTCCACTGTCCACGTGCCCTGGCCATTGGAACCTCTTATGCAAAAGAAGATCTTGGCTCTGGAGGGTGGCATCTGGAGGCCCCCGTGATGTGATCATGTGACCGAATGCCCATGAGATAAATGTCTACACACAATTCTGATATTTAAAAGCAATCAAAATAACTTTTGGAAAGAGAACATAAATATGCCACCTGCTATCAGCGATGGTTCTGAACATTGCATGCATTACATTCACACCCCTCCTGAAAGACTGTAGCATGTTAGGCCTGGTTTGTACAAGGGAAACTGAGAATTAAGAAGCCAAACAAATTCTCCAGGATGACACAAAAAGTAATGAGGAAGTCACATCAAAATCTAGGCAGTTGCCTGCCATATGCCCTAGAGTCTGTCACTTGTCCTGGAGTCTGTCACCTGTCCTGGAGTCTGTCACCTGTCCCGTGTTGTCCCATGCCACCAAGAAAAACCCATGAGCAGCTTTTCACCGAACTCTGGCAAGCTTGTGCCTGTGCAACAGAAATGCACAGAGCGCACGGGTGGGGGGTGTCTTTGTGACAATGCAGCCAGATGCTCCCATTCATCCAGAAACTGTCCAGTGAGCACCTAGCTCAGGAGCCCTCTCAACTTTGAGAGTGGCTAAGCCACGCCTCTCATCTCTTACTACACACACACACACACACACACACACACGCACCACATGGCTCCAGCCCAGCACTGTCTGCAGTAACAAACCATAAACCATCTTTGGGAAGATTAGAGATGAAGCCGCATTAACTCTGCACGGCAGAGGGAGAACATAATGAGATCAGAGGATCATCCTGGAGGTGAAATCTCTAGGTTCCAAAGCCATGAACTTCCCAGCTGCAGCCAAGCTTGCAAGGAGATGGGGGCGGGGGGGTTTACTTCCCAATTGAGGCTGCCACTGGGGGCCAGACTAAGAGGGCTATGACATTACAGACAGGAGGACCTGTTAGTGAGAAGGAACCCCCGGGGGCTCTAGAAACAAAGGTGCCTCGGGTGGAAACTACAGCCTCTATCTCGAAGTACTTGAAGGATTATAATTATGAAATTATACACAGGTCAGGTGCAGCTTGAACTGAGCCCCTGAGAAAAGGACGGTGTGAGGAGCCGAAGCTCCACAGTGGGTGCAGCCTGACACCTGTCCCCAGGCAACTGCAGAAGACAGGTAAAACAGGGATAGATTCAGAGGGACCGGGCCTTCAGGTCCCCCACCTGGAAACCCACAGCAGAGTGAGGAGAGAAGCCTGCCGGCCACAGCAGTGAAACAATGGATCCTGGCCTCATGGCCTGCCCAGGGTGGCTTGGCCTGAAGAATCCCCTCTCTAGACTCAGAAAGTGCCATATGATTCTCCACGCTGATGTTCTGGTTTCCAAAAAAAAATTAAAAAAAAAAAAACTGTGAGTCTGAGAGGTGAACTGGATCCCTCTAAAGCCCAGTGGAGCCCTGAAGTCAGCCTCCTGTCCCCAAAGCTGATGGGGTATCTTCTTTCCACTTTCCCTGCAGACATCCTAGTTCACAGCAATGGGCCCATCACCCCAGTGCCCACAGCCACTGACACTTTTAACAACAGGACAGCTGGGCCGGGGTGCCAAGGACTCAGGCAAGGCAGAGGGGGTGGTTTTGGGCCTTCCTGCTGTTGTTCATTGTCGGTAAGGCAGATCCTCACCTCCACACAGCTCTCTTCTGCATTGTGTCATGGGTACCCATACCTCCGAGAGTCTCAGCATGTGTGAAGTAGGAGGGAACAAAGTGGGCTGGCACCTGCCACACCCAGAATCCTCAACAGCCACTGGTTGCCTTAACCTCAGAGCGCTTCCACACCCTGGTGAGCAGGTGATGAGCACATAGTATGGCAGCTCCTGCAGGGTACATCTCCCCAGCTTGGGAACACAGGACTCTGTGGGTACATCTGAAGCTACCTAGCACAGAGGACCTTTCAACACATGGACAATACAGGAGGGCCTATCTACCCAGGCAGTGTCCAAGGGAACCATTCCAGGGAGATCCAAGGAAGAGGTGTAGCAGGGGAGGTTCTGGCTATAACCATGGGAAGGTTAGGACAGATATCTATGGCTCAGTCTATGTCACATCCACCTGTCTGGTTCTCCTGTCCAGGCACATAGAAATACCAGCTGTACTACAACATCAAGATGTGCAGGTGACAAAGGAAGAAGAACCCCCAAGGTCCAAGGCTCAATGCTAAATGAGAAGCAGAGGACACCTCACTGTGGCCCAGGGCTGGGCTCGAGGACCACGTGTGTACCACGAACAAGTCACAGATCATGGATGGACAATGTGCTTGTGCTAGGTCAGGGGTCTTGAACGTCTACCTGCCTGTAGAAGGCACTAAAATATCACTGACCAGTGTGCGGGGTCAATTGGACATTCTCGGGGCTGACTTTACTGGCCACAGGCTTCCTCCCAAAGGCTACAGGGGTTCAGGCTGAGCAGAGCTCAGGTCCTCACAGTGTAGACACTGAAAGAAGCTATTCATTGCATGACTGTGTACATATGAATGCTATCTCTGCAGACATACACACATGTGCAGTCCTACACGATTATCCGTGTACAAAAGGTAAGAGATGCCTGTGTAAGTATCAATATGCTTTTAGTAGAATTGTGTATTGCCAGTTAAAGAGAAGAGCCGAATGTGGTGTTGCACAACTGTAATTCTCAACTCCTGGGGAGACTGAGACAGGAGGACTTCGAGTTCAAGGCCAGCCTTGGCTATAGAGCAAGATCAAATTGTGGGTGTAGGGTTTGCAACACCCTTTCAGAGGTTAATGCTGGAGGAATTGGTTAATATCTAACAATAAAAATTTTTTAAAAAGAGCAAAAGAAAACAGGTTCTTACTTCATTACAAAATTCAGTTCCAAATGGCCTAAGGGTTTAACAATAACAAACATTTGTAGAGCTTTAAAAGTCAACACAGGAGAGTATCCTATGCTGCAGGGTAAAGAGTGCTTTCTTAAAGCCCCAGAATCACAAACACTGATGGGGAGAGACGGCACATTCGGAGCATTGAAATTCATCAAACAGCATAAACAAGCAGAAGGAGAAGGGCACCAACCGGGAGGAGATATTTGTAACGCACGGATTAGTGTCCAGAATGTATAAATAACTCTGCCAAAGCAGTGAGAAACAGACAAATCACTTGAGGTAAAAATGAGCAACAGTTCTGAATACGGGCGAGGAGTGGAGCATCCAGTATCTAGGAGTCCAGACGCATCCGCTATCTAGGTGAATGCAAAGTAAAATCACATTTATTAAAACATTTTTTGCTAAACCGCCACCAGTCCAAAAATCTGAGGCCTCGATGAGGGTGATTGGATCCTTTTCAGGAAACTGATATGGGACGTGGGTCGCTAGCGTCACCTGTGACTCTGGGGGGCCTGTGCTCCTATAAGCATCAGTAGACAAAATGTAAACAGCACCCAGGAGCACTGGTAAGGCTCCGCCAGGCTTCTCCGAGTCACCCTGAGGGTCACACAGGTGGACACTGAGACCTCTGCCCACCTAAGGAACCTCAGTGTGGCTCCCTCCCTGGTCCTGGTCAAGAATGTTCATCAGGACAGTTCTATTAGTTTTACAAGACATAGAAACAACTCAATTCCCTGACAGGAGGAGGTTGAGGACATCAACTGTGACGCATTCAGACCCCAGCACGCACTCAGCGTGAGGGGTTCTCTTGGGCTTCTTGTGCTGTGGGGACAGGTGCTGTTCCACAGTGGTTCTTGCTGATGTGAAAATATTACTTTTTAAAGGTTGTGGAAAACAAAATTCAAATGGCACTTCCCTAGGAGGGTAGAAGAGGAGTGAGCAGTATCCCAAGGGGACCTAGAAATCCTGGGGTACTTGCCTGCTTACTTGGTTCAGACAGAGTGCTGGATGCCCAGGTGATTGTTTGCAGTTCTCTGACTGCTTGGATAGTAAGGCGTGGCGGAGTCAACACCCTGTACTGCGCTGATGGGTTCTCCTTCACCCCCTATCGCACTAATCTCGGTTGTCAATTTGACTGACCTCACCTAAGAGATATACCTCCAGGCATATCTGAAGGTGTTTCCAGGGAGGTTCTGAGTCTTGAACTGGAACTGGTCAATTGCACCAGGCTGGCTGACCAGCAAACCACAAGGATCCACCTATCCCTGCCTGACCAGCACTGGCCTTAAACGTCTATACCACCGTGCCCTGATTTCTAACACAGCTTGTGGGGATGAAGCTCAAGTCCTCATTCACGGTAAGCACTTTGTCAACGGAGCTATCTCACAGCCCTTGCCCAATGAACTGTTTTGGGGGGATCCTCCCTTCTCAGGGTGTTCATTCCTGTCTCACATGGGACTCCTCAAGGAGGGCCCCCAGTGCCTCCTGGTGTGGTGCCTTGGTGGCCTGGATGACTCTCTCCCCAACCTCTCTCTGGCTGTTTCTATCACCTTTTCCGACTCTTTTTCTCCATCTCTCCTGTCTTTCTGTCTTCTTGTTTATCTCACTATCTACCCATCTATCTCTCCATCTGTCTATCTCTCTATGTCTCTCTCCCTCAGCACCTTCTCGCCCTCAACATCCGAGACCCTGATCGCCCTCCGTCCCCAGAACACTAGCCAGCAGCCCACACCATGAGCACTCAGACTGGGTAGAGCTTTCTGTGAGCTACTAAAAGCCAACTAATGTCCTTTTAGAGGGGAAAAAAAAAATATTGACTGCTGATATCTGCAATAATGAACCCCAGCAAATTACACAGACTGCCTCTGGATGGCAGCTTGACAAACGCCCCTCGGGAGAGCACGGAAACGCCACTGCCAAACCCGGAGTAAACATTCTCTCAAGACAGATTGGAAATCACTTTGGGGTGAAGTCTAAGCTGCGCGGGCATAAACACGACAGCAGATGCAGTTGGGATTACACATTTGCGAACTAATTCTCATATAAAATTAGAATTTGAGGGCTCGGCAGCAACGCCGCACGTTTTCATCGTTAGCAATTATCTTGTAGCCTTGTCTCAATCTATACGCCAAGCCTCGTTTGCGTGTTTCCCCTAAGACGCTGCGTAAGGGAAATCGGCCCTTTAAGAAAACAACTTGAGGGAAGCTTATCTTCTTTAAAAGCCGTTCTGTGGCAGGTTGAGACTGCGGAGGGGGTGGGGCTGGGAAACTGTCTAGATCCTAAGAAACAGTCCAGTGGTTGCAGAAAGCTGATGGAAAGAAACGTGTCCGGGCCGTGCTAGCTCAGGCACAGCATCCTGCACCAGCCCAGAAGGGTGTTTCGGCTGCCCTCAACAGCCAGGATACTGAGAGGTCCATCACCCCTGCTCGCCACCCTAACCTTGGTGCTCAGCCTCGAGACTGCCTCCCAGTGGCCAAAGACCCCAAGTTCAGGGAAGGAAAAAAGACCGCGTGCCACAGGAAAGGAGCAGCTCCTTGTTCGTCCCTGCTGAGTTTTCATTTGCGTTGTTCAGACAGCACTGCTTGGCAGCCAGGCAGTGTGACCACGCTTGATGACAGTGACATGGCTGCCCGGCACAGAGGCCTGTCTGGGTGGGGATGGCTGATCCTGAGACCTCACAAAATACCTCAGGGCTCTGTGGCAGGCTAGACTGCTGAGCTGCAAACCCAGGGTTGACTGGGCTCTTGCTTTGTAGTTTATCTGAAACTGGCTTCATTCGCAGGGTATAGGTGTAAAGGAAAGCTGGGCTGCTCTGGACTGAACCCAATGGAAGTGGGAAAGTCCCTAAGACCTTAAGATGTCCCGGACCAGACTCCAGCCAAGAGATGAGAGTGTGTGGCAGTGGTACAGTGAGGTGGCAGCTCAGCCCCTCGGTCTCAGTCTCAAACTCAGCTCTTTTGACCCAGTAGAGACATTCCTGAAGACAAAGTTGTCTTGGGATTACCACCCTGAGTCCAGCTCCATAGAGCAGGCAGCTTGAGTGACCATCCGGGGACTCAGGGTAGCCGTGAGTGCCCCCAGTGAAGGCTTCATCCTGTGGTCTGGGGCAGTGATCACTCAGCACACAGGGACAATGCCACCTCCCTTCAGGATCTCAGCCCATCTGACCAGATTGCTGCACAGCCTGTGACATCCTGGGGGGGGCGGGGTAGACACAGACCAGAGACTAGAGCATCTGCAGGGCGAGTTTGCAGAGACTGCCAAACTATCTTTACTTCCTTCACCTGAGCCCAGATACCAGCACATCTGAATTCCCCTCATCGGCAAATTGTCATCTCATAAATCAGTGTCACCAATAACTCAGAAATGCAGCCCCTTTTATTAGTCACTGTGTCAGCATTCACAAATAATCTGTCACAACTTCTTACTGGAATAATGTAATCACCGTGCGGTAATTAGGCTCTCATTATGTCATCACGCCACACGGCTCTCCTCAACTCCCCTCCAGCGACTCTCGTTGCAGACGGTGATTTATTTTGTTTATGCAGAAAAAATGTATTTCTACAGAGAATTGTGATCTCTGTTTGGCGTGTAACAAGATACAATTTTTAACAAACATATCAATTACTTATAGAAAAATGCTAAGTTTTTCTAAAAGACAGCCACTCCCCAACCTAGGAGACAAGGCCAGGAGGGAAACGGAAAATCTTCAAAGTTGTTGTTTTAACCAGTAAAGTCCTGAATGGGAGGGGCAGCCTCAGGGTCGCTTCTGTTCAGCTACTGTGGCGGTCAGTGTTGGAAGGCAGATGTGACATACGCTACCCAGAGCACAAGGACGGTTGCCCGAGAAGGACCATGTATCCAGCACCAATTCGTGTTGTAAACTCAGCACCACTCTGGGGCCTTCAGAGACCACACACCTAGAAAAGGACTCCCTGAGATAATAAGAGATCACACAGCCTCCTCAGGAACCCATTCACTAAGACTACAATCCTCCCTCTAGCCCCAAGGTACCTGCAGGGCCATCCCAAGCCCATCACTGAAGGCCAATTGGAACACACTTCCCACCTGTAAGCTGAGAGCTGAGGGAAGGCAGACCTCTACCATGTGTCTTCACTGAGCAGCCTGCAGGGTTGGGATCCAGGAAAATAATCAGTAAGGCAGCTCCTTCATGTTCACTAGTTCATCTGCTTTAAAGCAGCATGCCCAGCATCAGGGCAGGGCCTCCTTCCTCTTCCCTTCTCCAAAGGATCCCTGCAGGCTACTAAGTAATGTATTTATCCTAAGAGGTGTTTATTGATGTGTTGATGGGGGAGGAAGATGCATACGGATAGGAACATGTCGCCGAACACGTTTCTGTCTAGTCTTCATGTCTGAAGCATGTGAACATTCTATACAGTCATACAAAATGAGATTAAAACCCAGACATACAGGACTTAAAATATAATGCAGATCGAAATCGCTGAGCCCAGGGGCGTTCCCAATGCACAGGGTAGCCACACAGACTTGAAAGAGCCGTATGAAGGAGCCACATAGGCCAGGGAGGAAGCCATGTGAGGGAACCACACAGAACTCAGGAAGCCATGCATAGGCTTCGTCTATAGCAGAAAGAACTCGGAGCTGTCAGGCAGCTCCTCTACTAGGGAGCAGAGAAATGGAAACTCCCAAGATAAAGACACATCCCCGGTGACCTATTCCCTCCTAGTAACCTATTTCCTCCTACAAAACCCCTCCTTTTGCTTCTCATCACCCCCTGATAAAGCTATCTGAGTCCATTAGCTGGCTCGGTCAGAGCCCTCTTGATCTAAAACCCAGAGAAATGCTTCACTAATCGTCTAGGTATTTCTTAATAATCTCAAACTGAAGATTAATCATCCCAGACGGGGAGTGATAAACAATGCAGTTTAGGACCCCAGGGATGTGCCCTGGGGTCCAGGCAGCTAGCTCCTGTGTGAGTCCATGAAGCCCCGGGATCCATCATAATCCCAGAAGACGAAGCACACTCATTTCTGTCTAGCATTTAGGTCCCTAAGATCAGAGTCCTGCCCACCACTGAGCCCAGAGGGCAAGACAGCAACTCAAGGCACATGCCTTGAATGAACAAATTAATTAGTCAATGGTGAGTGACCAGCTCTTTTGGGAGTCCTGGATTTTCTAAGCTTTGCTTGGTTCAAGTACAGAAACTGGAGGACATGGCCATGATCAGTGCACTATTCATTATCCCAAGACCTCCTCCTCCCAAGGACAACACCACTGCCTTGGGCTGACCATCCCAACTGTCCCATGCATCACCTGCCCATCCCAGATTCAAAGAACTCCTTCCTGCTCCTGCCCAGTCTTCTTCCCAAAGTCCTCCTCCTTGTCCAGTTGGCCCTAGTCCTCCTCTATAGGAAGTCACTGAATACAGACAAGGCCCCTACACCCATGCAAAAGGCTCATCCAGAGACCATGGTCATAGCAGTGTTCGCTCCAGACAGGCACGTGATCTATGTACCACAAAGGCAGGTGATGCTCTGAACCCTAGAACACCATTTTGCTATGTCTTGCCCAGGCTCAGTCGGCACCTGTAAACTACATCCTGTCAGACCCCAGCATCTTGGGATAGCCTGCGCAGTCAGCCCAGTGGCTGGGCAATCTGTCAAAACTATATCCAGTCTTCTGAAAGCAGGGGGAAATGAATGCAAAATGACTACAGAGCATCCAGGGACTCAGGCCCAGCCAGAGATGTGCGGGCCAGGTGCCAAGGGCAAGAGCTATGACAATGCCAAGTATGAAATGAAACTTCAGTCTCCTTCAGCTGGACAGGAGGGGATGGCCAAGATTGCACCCGCCATAGTCTCTAGGCAGCAGAGCAGCTAGGACCCCCTCCCTGATGGCTGCTGGTGCTTGCATTCAGCCTGGAAGCAGTGCCAGGCATGTGTGCAGCCATGTCCACAGGCTTCCAGACGGCTCATTTGTCTTGATTATCTTCTCCTCACGGCTGCTGTCCAGCCCAGCCTCGTTTCCAGCAGGTTCCTGAGGCCAGAGCGAGGTTTGAAGGAAACTAATCAACAAGAGCATCTGCTCCCACCCAGCCTGGGCCTCCACTGTGGAAGCTCTCCTAGGGCAAGAGGAACAGCTGAACTGAGAGGTATGTTCTCCCCACACGCTGCTCCAGGAAACCTGGTTTGGGGACCACCCTGGGGCTCACGAGAGGACAGCACCCATGCTGGAGGAGAGAAGATGGAAGGGACTCAAGCCCTAAGATGTCCCTTCAAGGAAAGAGGCTCAGGCCATGGGGACACTGGGCAGCATGGCATTCAACAAAGGCCCTGTCTATGGATAAACTGGAAATGAAGATCTGACCTTGGAGTTCACCTGTGCCTTGAGGGAAGGAATGCCCCTAGGAGTATCAGCTCTACAACGAAGATCCAGGCAGCTCTCCAGCCCTGACTCCCTCTACCAAAGTGCTGCTGTGCCTCCCACCCATAGCCAGGGTGGTCAAGGACCCAGCTTGGTTCTGAGCTCTGCTGTCAGCTCAGCCACCAGCCAGGTTCTGGGGTCACTAAAGGCTGCGGAGAACACAAGCACCGCCATCTTCCTGGGAGCGAGTGCATCCCCCAGCTATAGCTGCTGAAGCCCAGCCCTGCGAAGGGTCTTTTCCTAGAATCCCAAGGAAGCCAGGATCAAATCACTTGGGGTCACAGCACACCCAGGCAAAGGGGAGAGCCCCTAAGAAGAGGAAGGAGGGCAGCTTCTTCCAACAAATCCAGCTGAGCCCCGAAACGGCAGAGGATCCCAAAAGTCGAGCCATTTGTGGAAGTTTCAGCTTTACGAGTGTGGTTTCCATCCTCTAGGGGAGTTTGTACCCCTGAAGGGTCTTATTTCTGTTTTGCCTACTCCTGTGTCTATCCTAAATTTCTCTGTTTGTCTAAGAATATCTCTGCCTTAATTTCAAAAACCAGAGCCAATTCTAATGGCCCTACACTAACCACAGAAGAAACAAAGTCAAGGAAAATCATACAGTGCATTAACCCAAAACATAAAGCCTGAGAGTTCAAAGAGGATGGAAACGCTGCAGATGTGGCTCAATGGTGAAGGCTCACTCAGCATGTCTGAGACCGGGATCTGTCCCCAGCGCCACTTTAAAAAGGAAAAATAAAAGCCTGCCCTCCAGTCCATAGGTAAAGGCAAGTAAGAAATGCATTCTATACCCAGCTTTCCTTTACAAATTACATCTGGAAGTTCTCAGCTGGTGAATGAAGAAAAGTGGGTCTTCGTGAGACAGGTAGAGGGACATACCTCTCATAGGCTGCTGGACCAGGAGTTCAGCACTGGCACACATTGTTAAATAATGTTCACTGGCCAGATGTAGTGGTATACGCCTCGAATCCCAACACTCAGGAGGCAGAGGCAGGTGGATCTCTGTATATCCAACGCCAGCCTGGTCCACATAGCAGGTTCCAGGATAGCCAGAGCTACATGGAGAGACCTTTTCTAAAAAAAATAAAATAAAATAATATTGTTTAGTACTATTTAATGCTATGAGAACTGTTTTTGTGTGTTAGCCTCATTGGTTCTTTTAATCCCTCTTTGAATGTTTTCAATGAATGACCAAAACTCAAGAACAGATGCTTTGATGGGGCCTTCCCTTACGCATGGTGGCCTTAAGCAGAGGATTATTGGCCAAATAGTCAGCGGGACTGTCTCCACGGTCAGCCCCGTTGCTTTGAATATATTACAGCTGCCTTAAGGAAACTATGTTGCAATCACAGCTGCCTGTTGGCAAAGCGCAGCTTTAGCTCTAAAGAGCATTACCTTAACTGTGACTGTTTCAGGCTTGGACCTTGTTGCCCTAACAGGCCTCTGAACTCTGGATGACCCTAGAGCAACCTCTTCTAGACCGGAGGAAGAACACCCCTGGCGACTACGCTGTAAATGAGACAAATGTGGTCTTTCATTTGCTCGAGGGACAGTGGGGAGACTTGCACGCAAGTCAGCCGTGGTCCAGAGAGGCTGTGTCAGAGGGCAGCTGAAAGGTTCCAGCCCTTCAGAGAGGCTCAGCATAGCAGTGACAGAGCACAGAGGCAGAGACAAGAAGGGATGGTAGAAGGAAAGAGAAGGTGAGGTTAGGCAGAGAGCAGAGGCTGAAGAAAGACAAAGCTGTGGAGAGCCGGAAGAGAGAAGCTGGCCAGGTGCCATCGCTGGAAGAGTCCCAGGGAGCTGTCAAACCTTAAGGGCTGAGAGTTTCAGACCCAGTAGCCTGAGGACTGTAACACTAGCCATTGTCAATGGCTGGGGTTCTGGCACTGTAGATCCAAGACTGGCAGCACTAGGCACCAAGATCTATAATGCTAGTCACTGTGGAGCTGAAAATCCCAGTATGTAAGGCCCATTTGGGAGCTGTGACGCCAGCAGATGATTACAATAGTTTCGAGGTGCCAGGCTGCTCGTTGTTAAAGCCCAGAGCAATAAGCCTCTGACCTGAGTACATAAAATCATGCGTCTCCAGCTCCTAAAGCCTGGAGCAATAGGCTCTCGGCTCTCGGGGTCTGCAGCTGTAAGCCTATGGGTTTGCCAATCCTGCTCACCAGCCTTGGAGACTAAAGAGGCTGAGATTGACATCACTGGGAAAGCTCCTCCTCACTTCCCCTCCAGGTTTGTCTGGACAGACCAGCTGACTGATAACGTTAACAGAATCACAGCCTTGTAAGAAGGGAGGACAGAAGCGGAGAGTGGCCCAGGATGGCTCTGGGCCCTAACCATCAACAACAGTTGCATGACAACAGGACACAATTGAGCACTGCATGCACACTTACAAGGAACCCAGAACCAACCATGAGGTGTTCTCTCCCAAAAGGTAAGTATGAAGCCCATCTGGTGTTGGATCTGTCAGCTCACAGGGAATTAGGGACGGGAGAGCATGCCAGCAGCCCTGCAGGGTGTAACAGACAAGTCCCAAAGGGAGAGGAGTCAGCCAGCCAAGAGCCTCTGCTTCTTTGACAAATAGACTCATGGTGGGGAGAGGTGGAATGACTTGCATGAGACTGTGTGACACAGCAACCCAGCACGGGCTGTGGACCAGAGCAAATCATCTCAGAGAGCATGAGCCCTTGACCTGTGAATTCTGCTAAGGTGGCCTTGTATAGAGCAACTGCAGACAATTTTTAGTTGTGAGAAATGATAATGTGGTTGTTAAAAGTTCTTCATCTTTCAGGGATACAAATGTAACACACTTCTATGTGGAATGATCACAGACCTGGCTGCTGCCTGGAAATGTGATAACAGGACCCCTAGGGGCCAGGCTGGGAAAGCAGGTCACCTGTGGGCTCAGGGACAAGGCATTTACTGAAAAGAATGCCCATAAGGGGAAGATTTGCAAGTTAGGGAGAGGGCTCAGTGGATAAAAATACTTATTATGCAAGCAAAAGGGCCTGAGTTCAAATCCCCAGCACTTATGCAAAAATCTGGGCATGCTCTCATGCCAGCCTGTACCCCAGAATTGTGGCAGGGCGAGGCTTGGAGGGTCATTGAGGCTGCTGGCCATCAGTCTCCCCTCAGGTTCAGTGAATGACCCTGCCTCAAAAGAGTAAGACAGAAAATGTTAGAGCAGAACACCTGACATCTTCCTCTGGCCTCTGCATGTGTATACACACACACACACACACACACACACACACACACACAAATACATATCTTTTTAACTAAAAAGATAACCTCAAGAGACAAAGGCACAAAGGGGTTTACAATTCTCTTCCCTGTTAAGTATGCTTGAAGTTTTCCATGATAAAAAAGGGCTGTTCTTTTAATCCCCAAGAGGTCTCAAGCTGGTCTAGCTGGACCAGAAGGTTCTCTTTGCCCATCCATGGCACCATTGAAACAAGCAACCTCTGTTCAACAGCGAGACTTGAGTGTTCTATGGCTTCGACATAGTTTGTCTTCCAAGGACTCCTGTGCTACAGACTTCACCACTAGCTGCTGATGTCTGTTCGATTATGGGTGCCACCCTCAGAAGGGAATGTAGTTCTCATAGGACCCCAGTGAGTTCCTGTAAGAAGAACCAGGCTGGCTCATGAGGGTCCCTGGTTTCCTGTCTTGTCTTCACTGGTCTCACACCTCCCCCATGTTGTGATACAGCCAGCCAGCTGAGACTCACCAAGATGTCAGCACCATGCTGTTTGGACCCTCCGGACAACAGAATCATGAATGAAACAAGTATCTTTTCTTTATTTACTATGTGGCTTAGATTTTTATCTGTCTTTGGCTTTGGTTTGGTTTGGTTTGGTTTTGGTATCTCTGGAGAAAGGACCTAGGGCCTCATATATGCCAGACAAACACCAGTGAACTACATTCCCAGCTCCTTTGTCTTGTTCTTTAAGACAAGATCTTACTGAGTTGACCACACTGCCCATGAACCTGTTCTGTGGCTTTCTGCCTCAGCCACCGGAGTAGCTGGAATCACAAGCCTGTCCAACCAGCCCCAGCTCAGGTAACTTGTTATGGCAACAGAATATGGGTAAATCCAGGAGCGTGGGTGTCAGAGCAGGGCTCCAGACAGGTGGCATATTATGGCAGCCTTTAAAAAATGGGATAACACTGATGTAAGTAGGTCATTAGAGGTGGGCTGTTAAAGGCTAGAACGTTCTCTGCTTCTGACCCAGAACTCTCTGTTTCCTTTTCTGCTACAATGTGACAAGTTCCCATCTCAGGCCAGCACTCCCACAGACAGAGCAACTGTGTCCTGCCTTCTGTGCCACGATGGACCTAAAACCTCTCTGAAACTGTGAGCCAAAAAAAGTGTCCTCTCTGAAGGTGCTTTTGTGGGGTATTTTGTCTGCAGAAACACAAAAAAATACACAATATGAAAGGAAGGTTGTTCTGTGCAGCACCATCCCCAAACCTCTCCATGAACTTAGGCAACAGAGCAACAGGGTGTCACCACAAGGAAGAGCCAGTAGGTCTGAGCCATGGGTCCATTGCCTGTAGCCATGATCGTAGTCTTCCCAAGGATGGTCCTCTTCTTCCAAAGACACCTGGAGCTACTCTACTGACACCTCCATATCTCTTCATGTGGCACCTGAGTGGTCATTTTCATCTTCTGTCATATACACACCAGAGACAAGCCTCAGGAACCATGAAAAGTATGGCCACGGGTTCTCAGCTTATGTCTCCAGGCCTGGGCCCATAGAACAGCCTCATGGACTGAGGGGGTATAAGGACCAGAGCCTGTAAGAGCGTTGATTGCACACTGTTATCATGGCTCATCAAAGTCCCTCAGCACAGAGCGTGAATTACCACAAAGACAGGCAGAGAAGTAACGTGACTGCCCCATGCTGCCATTCTCAGCAAGGAGCTTCAGAATGTATACATTTATTTGGGAAAGGCCTGGCTACTTGTGGCATCTTGCCAAGACAATTTGAAAGGTATCAACAGTTTAAATGACATTTTCACCTTCAGCAAATACATCTCTGCCTGCTCGGAATGGCGATGCTATCCTGCCCCCAGCAATCTATGATACAGTCATGTCAGAAATAGGTGTCAACTCTCATTACGCTCCTGAGGATAAATCCCACTTATCAGGCCTGCAGCATCCCAGGCATCCTGACATCCCTGTGCAGACCAGGCAGCTTCCCGCCCTCCCTCTGCCTCCCTGTGAGGTGCTGCTATCAGGGGTGGGGGAAGTTGGTGGGGGAATTCAATTGCAGAGTCTATGCTGGAGACCAGGAGCCATGCAGACAGTCTGAGCTGTAGGGGATGGTGGGACAGAATGCCCAGTGTTATTAAGAGTTATCAATGTCACAGTTGGGGGACTGGGTGTCCACACTTGTCTACTTCTCACGCTGGGGATGTATTTGTTTCCAAAGAGAAAGACTCCGTTGTTCAGAAGAGAAGGCCTCTGGAATGTGAGACAAGGCTCTACAGAAGAGTGTTCCTGCTAGCCACAGGGTGACAAATCAGAGCCTCCCACACTCAAAGACACTTGGGGACTTGAGAACATGACTGGCTAGATTTTGAACTTTGCGTTTTGTAGGTAGAAAGGTCAGAGGGTAAAGGTCTTCTGAACACCGTAGAGAGCTCCCTGGAAAAGAGGCTCTGACTCTCCACTGATGCTGTATCCTCTACCCTCAGCATGGTTAGACACTCCATGGCCTCCATCACATGGTGATTCCTGCCAAAGCATTCCCTAATGATTCCACTCAGCTATGAAACCTCTTTATCACCACCCACTGGAGTCTGAAGGAAAGCAATCACAAAATTCCACCCCTAGCCAAGCCTCCAGGTGTGAGATCAAGGAAACTGAGTCAGACAGGGGTCTTAGGTGCCTTCTTCCCATGGGTGCCACCCAGCTCCGAAGGAGACCAGGGTCATTTCATGACGCCAAGGAAGCCAGCTCTTCAGGAGGGCATAACAAGCCTAGATGGCTATTCTTAGCGATAGAGCTATATATTCAAAGCAGACATGGATATAATTTTACATTATCTAAATGTGAAATTCGTAGTGTATACATTTCAACATGCCTCATGTTAACCTAAAAAAAAATCAGTAAATCTAGAGCTGGGGAGATGGCTCAGTGAATAAGAAGAGCACTTGATCTGTAAGCATGAGGACGTGAGTTCTATTCCTTACCACCCACATAAAACAAATGGGCATGACTACACGTGCCTGCAGCCTCAACACTGGGAAGGCAAAGACAGGTGAGTCTTGCCCAGGTAAAATAAGCTTCTGGCTCAGCAAGAGAGCCTGCATAAAGAGAATAAGGCAGCAGAGGACAACAGAAGGCATCTGACATCCTGCTCTGGTCTCTCCATGCACATGCATGGGAGAGCACACCCACACATGCATGTATATGTAATAAACATATATTTTGCATAAGCATGAATACATTATATATATGATAAAATTTTAAAATGGATAAAACTATCAAACACTTGCCCAACTCTGCCAAATAACTTGACCCAAATAAGAGCTCTAAAGCACAACACGTACGAACAGAATACAAATTCTCCCTGGTGACTGGGTCTGTCACCAAGACAGGCAATGTTGAGGACCAATTAACAGTTCCGGGGGAGGGGGGAGGTGGCGCTGAGAGGCCACCCGTGCAAATACAAGTAGCACTAAGTATACTCGAGTTAAAAACGGGGCACATGAAGTTGAGAGGGAAAAGTAAGGGAGAATAATGGAAGGGGTTGGAGAAGAGGGAGGGAATGGAGACTGGATTCCATCAAAGCATGCCATGTGCATGCATGAAATTCTCTAACAGTAAAAATGCCATTTTTAAATATAAATAGCTGAGCAAATATAAACAGCTGGACCTGGTGGCACACACTTTTAATCCCAGCACTTGTGAGGCAGAGGCAGGTGGACCTCTGTAAGTTTAAAGCCAATCTGGTCTACATAGTGAATTCCAGGTTAGCCAGGGCTACACGATGAGACTCTGTCAAAATAAATAAATAAAAAACATAGACAGAAGATATATAAATAGGTAGATAGTTGATAGACTATCAAGTATGTTTACTGACATGAATTAAATTAGAAATCAATAACCAAAAGCTATCTCAGAAATCTTCAAGTACTTGGAAATTAAGAAACAATTTCTAAATAACTGTTGACACACACAAAAAAAAAAGCAGCTCTTACCTTAAAGAGAATAAGAGATACTTTATTCTGGAACTATTCTGAGAGACCGTGGCCTGGAAAAAAAGATTTAGGTTCCCCACCAATTCCATGTTCCAATGTGGAAGCAGTTTCATGAAGCTTCATAGTTTTACAGAACAAAGGAAGACATAAAACAGGACAAATGTAAAATACATTGGTGGGTACATCAAAGAGGTGGTTATAGGAAGATGGGGGTGGGGAGCTTTTCGATAGGCCCAAGATGCTGTCTGGTAACATTCTCAGCTTTTGGGTTGGCGGAAGCTAGTGATCTGCTAAATTCATAGATTCCAAAGGTTTTCCCCTGTTAGTCACAGGAGGTTAGTCCCAGCACAGAGGTGGGCAAGAAGTGGCTATTCCAGAGGCTAGAACTAGCCCAAGAAAGAGTAATTAGCCTCCAGACCTGCAACATCCCAATCTCTACCTCACTTTAATTTTAGTTAGTCTTTGCAGACACCACTTCTTTCCAGGAATTCTCAGTCACGTGACGTAGGAGTCAAAGGTAAGTATTTCTAACTGATCAAAAATGGAAACAGCGTAGCAAACTCTGTGTGATGCAATTCGGGGAACAGGAACAATCACGGCACTGAGCACTGACAGTAGGCACTGAAGTTCAGGTTCTGCTATTGTCTGTACTAAACACACAGACTTTTTTCTCTTCACTGTTTCCTAAACAACGGCTAGTGTTTAACCAGCTGTGTGCATAGCGTTTACACTGCGCCCTTTGTTATTTGCAACTGAGGGAGTATTTAAAGCGCACGTGCGAGCGAGCGAGAGGCTGGTCCTATGGAGACAAGCACTACCTCTCCCTCTAAGTAGCTTCAGTCTGTTGTCTGCAGGGCATCCAGGAAATAAACCCCCACTGACATCAACGTGTAGCCGTGTTAGAATATATTAAAGGCCTCAAATCAGTGACCTTAACCTTCACCTTAAAAACAGGAAGGGGTTGTGGAAGCAAGTGTATTGAACTGAACATGTGTAGCAGAAAAGGAAATGAAGGCGGTCAGAAAGAGTCGAAGGTAGTCACTCGTGCTTTTAATCCAAGCACTCAGGAAGCAGGGGGATTGCTGTGAGCTCAAGGCCAATCTGGGCCGTACAGGGACAGGCCGTTCTGAGCAACAGTGAGGCTTTGTCTCACAAAACCAAAGTGGGAGGGCGGGAGATAATAAACAAATAAATAATGAATAAAGCAGGGGAAAAAAAAGTGTAAAAAAAAAATCAATAAATCCAAGATCTGGTTCTCAGAGATGAGTAAAACTCAAAACCTCTGACCAGACAAAGAAAAAAAAATAAGAAATAACCAATATCAGAAGAGAGGTGAGACTATGATCCCACAGGGATCCCAAGACGATGAAAAAATACAATGAATAATTTCATTCATATAAACTCGATTCAAAGATGAATGAAAAGAAATGAAATTTAAATGAAAATAAACCAACTACCAAAACTCACCCAGAAAGAAAGAGAAAATCTGAATAATTGTGTGTGTGTGTGTGTGTGTGTGTGTGTGATGTTAGATTTAATTTGTATTAAATATCCCAAGGAAAACTTCCAAGCCTATATGAATTTACTAGTGAATTTGACCAAACACTGAAGGCAGAAATAAAACTGATTTTTCCCCCAAATAATTCTAGGAAATTGAAGAAGTTAATTCACCAAAATCCCAAGAGGCCAACACTGCTCTAATGGAAAATTTGGAAAAAGACATTTCAAAAAAAACTCCTGACAAAATACTCTAGTGAACATAAATTCAACAGTTTTTAACAAAACCATTAAAAATCATTTCCAACAATTTCTAAAGAGAGTAATAATGCACAAGCTAATGGAGCTAGTCCCAATGGGATAGGGCTTTTAACATTTAAAAATCAGTCACTGCAATTCATTTGTGTTGGTAGATTAAAAAATAAAAATCACCGGGTGGTGGTAGCTCACTTCTTTAATCCCAGCACTCGGGAGGCAGGGGCAGGCGGATCTCTGTGAGTTCGAGGCCAGCCTGGTCTACAGAGTGAGTTCCAGGACAGTCAGAGTTGCAACGGAGAAACCCTGTCTTGAACCAAAAAATGATCCTTTGGGGCTGGAGAGATGGCTCAGCAGTTAAGAGCACTGGCTGCTCTTCCAGAGAACTCGAGTTCAATTCCCAGCACCCACATGGCGGCTCACAACTGTCTGTAACTCCAGTTCCAGGGGATCTGACACCCTCACACCAATGCACATAAAATAAATTTAAATAAATAAATAAATAATCAAATGATTATCTCAACAGGCACAAAAAACAACCTGGCAGATGACAACTCCATGACCTATACTAACATCTAGGAGTAGGGAGCAATTGTATCAAGGGTTATAGGCTAAGCTGTTACTTATTGCCAAATTAATAAACTGAATACTGAACACTGAACACCAAGTACCTAAGAAAGGGATAGGATTGTTAAAGCAATTATGCTAAAATAAGGCCATCAAGGTGGGCCCTAATCTAATCTGTAATCTAATCTGCCTGTATCAGAAGGAGGAGGAGGAGGAGGAGATTGGGATACAGAAAGGGGAGTGAGAAAGGGAGAGAAAGAGAATGAATCAATCAATCAATCAATCAATCAATGTGAACTATGTGAGCATACAAGTAGCATGTAGCACCTGCAAGCTAGGAAGAGATGCTTTGCAAGGAGCCAACCCCACCAATACCTTGATCTTCAGCTTAAAGTCTCTTGACTTCCCGGTCCTTCACACCTATATGTGTGGCTTAGCATCCAAGCACAGGCAGGTACGTATATATATGCTCATACACACACAGTTTACCCATGCACACATGTACCCATGAAAATATACCAGTATACCCACATAAGCCACACATATACATATGCACTTGTGTGTATGAGCCCACTCAGTATACTCACAGTATACACATATATACACATATCCACAAGCATGACACATGCATGTGTCCACACACCTGGGGACACACAGGCTCCAGCTGTGCCCGGGGATGGAAGCCTTATGCTGGCAGACACTTGTCTCCATGTGGCCTCTCCCCATCCCACCATCACGCACGGCCATGGGAGTGGCTTATCGAAGCACTAATAAAAAACCTGCTGCACCTAAGAAGAAACAGCCAAGAAACCCTGAAGAGCTGAGGAGAGCCATCACCCTGGGGCCACGGATGCTTCGCCATAATTTATAGCTGTATTTACGTCTTGATTTCATTGCCGATCAGAGGCCGCCGACATCTGCATAGCTCCCTGCCCAGTGCTGCACGGCTACCCCTCCCCGACAGGCCCAGTCGGCCAGGACTCGCCAGATTGCCAATTTGATTAGAAGATGGAATAATACCGCGGTGATAGAGTATGTAATTTATTTAAATGGAACAGAATGTGACACGCTACTGCCGGCGCTGAGACTGTACCTGTAGGAGCTTATTTGACACAAATTGAGATTTCAAGGTTTACAGGTATTGCAAATGAAAACTCCCTGTAGGGTGTCAATACGAGTTCACAGGTTCCTTTTATTTGGTTTGAATTAATCACAAGATAGAGGGGGAAATAGGGTCTATATTTTGAGGGCTTTTTAAATAAAATTACTCTAAGAAGCATACATTTCTTCGGCAGCTATAATTAAATTTCCAAATTGCTGTTTCCGGTTCTCCCCTCCTCGGGCAGTAGTTAGAAGCAGGTGGAAGAGATCCTGCCAGCAAGTAGGCTGTAGGAAGGTTCCCGCTCTCCTCTTCACCCTTGATGTGCATGCCCACAGGGGCTGGAGTGCCCTGTGGAGAGAGCCACAGATGGTGCAGAGGCAGGAGCCTGTGGCAAGCTCTGCACTCACCCCATGGCCTTTCCTTCCCTTCCCTTCCCTTCCCTTCCCTTCAGCTTCTCTGGTTCCCCCCTTCTCTTCCAGATGAACTGCAAGCCAGCCCTGGATCCCAGTCCTGTAGGTCAGCTATTCCTGTGTGACAAATGTTCCAAGCCAAGCAACCGAAAATGATGTGTCTAGAATCTGCTCAGGAGCATGAGGCCAGCTGAAAGTCTGGTCTCAGCTGGGTTCACTCAAGCCAGAAGACTGCTCTAATGACTCCGTGCTTGGTGAACTAGATGTGGGCTCATTTAGGGCAGCCTAGACAGGAATGGTGGACAGTCCTTTCTACCACATCATCCTCCAGGAAGCTGATCCTGGTCAGCCTCCAGCACCAGAGAAAGGGCAGAATTCTGCAAGACCTCAGCCAGCACCTTGCTCTTGCCACCACATCTACTGATCAAAGTAAGTCACTGAGGAATGGGAGATGGGCCCCATGTGGCCACAGCAAGGAGAACTGGAAAGAGTAAGGAGATCTTACCATCCCTGCACAGAGCTCACTCGGAACTTCCAATCAGCAGCCACCACTGCCCCTTCTACCCACCCCCTTGCTTCTCCTCCCCAGACCCTGTCTACCTGACCCGCAGGCTTGAGGCTGGCCCACAGCTCTCCAACCTGAGGGGAGCCACTGAGTAAGATGAACCAAGGCTAGTACAGAGGAACAGCCCAGTGGGGAACAAACTCAGCCTCCTCTGATCTGTCTTTCTAAATATTCCACTTGCCTGGATCAAGGCCGCCACACTCTTAACAAATTGGTCTGCAGATCACGTCTCCTAAAGAACAGGGGCGGGCGCTTTGGGCTCAGATCCATCCACAGTGCTACCTTCAAAGCCTCCTGACAGTGTAAATCGGGACAGTCTCAGTATTACAGGGAACCGGCGAGCCCCTCCTTCTGACAGGTGATCAGAAACTCTACACTTCAATTTAATTTCAAGCTCAGATCCAATCAGCAGGCATTAGAACCCCTTTCATCAGCGGCACTCAGCTAGACAGAATAGCAGCCGCGCCTTACGGCAAGCATTTCCACCAACACTGAGCCGCTGGGAGGACCGTGTGCTAAATTAACCCACAAATTCACTTCGCCTGCACAGTTAAGGGCTCTTCTATTAAAAGCCAATAAATATTTTTAATGTGTGTTTAGCATCGTGGGCTTAAGCACAAAAGCAAAGCAAAGGTGTTTTCGTGGAAACAGGCACTCAGCGAGAGGGAAAGTCTTCACATTCCAGTCAGGGATCTCTAGAACACAGAGGCATAAACCTGCAGGGCTTCTCATTCTGGAAAGCAGAGCCTTAAGGAGCAGTGAGACAGTTATGGGGAGGGCTTGGTCTGGCTGACAGGATGCTGAAGCATTTTTTGAAGCTGATACAGCTTCTGAAAGAATCATGGTGACTGAGCACCACTACACAGTGTCAGTCCAGAAGGAATGTCCATCTCCAGATTGTCCCAGAAACCCCAACTCCAGGATCACAGTTACCTCACTATCCCAGGCTCCAGCAGAAACTTCCAGGTCACCACAACCCAAAGTCTGATCCAACAAACCACGAGCCCTGAAACAGTTGTCACCTTTTGTTTAGTTGGAATTTTGAACTGGTTTGTTACAGAGCAAAAGCTTGCTGTCCTAGTTTGGGCTTTGTTGCATGATAAACACCATGGCCAGAAAAAAAAAAAAAACTTGAAAAGGAAAGGTTTATTTCACATAACAGCTTACAAGCTCATCATGAATGGAAGTCAGGACAGGAACTCAAGACAGGGATTGAAGCAGAGGCCACAGGGGAATGCTGCATATTGGCTTGTTCCCCGTGGCTTGCTCAGCCTGCTTCCCTATAGTACCCAGGACCACCTTCCCAGGGGTGGCACCATGAACAGTGGGGCTGGGCCAACCCACATCAATCCGCAATCAAGAAAATACCCGACAGACATGTCCACAGGAGACAATCCCTTAGTTAATATCCCTTCTTCCAAGGTAGGCCTAGCTTTGTGTCAGGTTGACAAAAACAACCAAAAAATGTAGACATCATGATCAAATATATCGGCAGTTCACCAAATCTCAGCGTCTATTAAAGAAATTGAATTTTCTACTTAAGACTTTCTTGATGAGGACTCTCCAGGCCCACGTAGTTCCCCTGTTTCGGAGGTCTAAGCTGTTAAGCCCAACATAGATGTGTTTGTGGCAGAATAATGTGATGTCTACACAACACAGGAAGATATCACAAATGCAGAGTGTGAGCAAAGCCAACCCAGCGGTACCTCAAACACACAACACACTGACTTACATTATTTCTTTCTTACTTACTGGTTTTTGAACATTAGAATGCAAATTCCCCTCTGCAAACACTAATCCCTCTTAACCCAATTATTGAACTACAATTCCAATTACTCTGTTACTTTTAATTTTTCTACTTTGTTCCATGTCTAGTCAAATGTTTGCGTTTCCTAAAACTATGTTCTTTTGTGGATGGTAGTTTTCCTTCGTCTGTCTCACAGATATACCCAGCCCACATTTGAATGAATATGTGGGTACTCACAGACCAATTCAAGATGGCATAACCTGAGCCATCGCCAGTAAATGCACAGCCCCCAGTGGGGATGGATTTCTCTCCAAGATGAGCTCTGACATGTCTACTAAAGAGCCTGCCTCCACATCGCAGAGTCAGGGTAGCTAGGAGTCCATTCACACCATTGCTCCACACCACAGGGGCCTGTCTGCCTCTGCTCTGGCATCTACTGGGATCAGGGAACGATGACTTTGGGTGGGAAGCATGAGAGTTCATACAGCCCCCAATAACCCCAATCCTACCCTTTCCATGTCAGCCTTTTCAGATGGTCACAGCAAGCCCCACGGGTTTGCACACAAAGTCCTTCCCAGAGGCCAGAAAGAATCTGGCCCTGCTTAATGGCCAACCATCTTTGTACCTATCACCTCCCCAAGAGACGGGCTTCTTGTCTCCTTCAGCATCCATACTGGTCCTCGTTGATTTTTCAGCAAAGACTACCCTGTCCTTGGCTAGTGCTGAGGTCGCCTTCACTCTAATGGTGTGACTATGGAGTCTGATTCTACTCAGGATGAGGATGCCAGTTCTACCAGTCATCACCGGAGTACTATAACTGCATTTGAGTATACATCTTCACAGGTCAAAATGCAAATGGGGTGGGGGGGCGCCCTCTTCCTGTGCTGAGGGGCAGCAGCAGCATCAGGAAACGTGCTCTGCCTCTCCACCAGCAGCTGGCCTCTTCTCTCCAGGGCATCACCTCTCTGGACAGATGGACATATCAGATTCTGCAACTCAGGTGTCTGGCAGACATTTCCCCAGGGTGTCAAGGAACCCACCACAACAAGGAAAACACTGATGGAGTGTCACCCAGGACAAAATTTGAATTTTCAAGCAAAAGTATAAATCCTCAAAGATCCGATTCAACATTTGTTAGCCTCTGAGAAGAAAAAAACAAAAACAAATGATGATCTGGATGGACATAAAGTGGGACTCGGCACTCTTTAATGAAGTGTGTTGACATTTGGGAGCTCCATGTAACTTCGTGGGCCAATGTTTTCAAAATAGCCAAGGCAGGGTGCTCCCAGGTCGCACATAGGCCCAAGATCACATGTGTGTAGATGTCCCTTCCAGTTCCAAGTGCAGCAGTGGGGCCTGGATGTAACTGTTGGGGAATTTTATTTTTAGTTATATATAAAATAATTGTTTTTGTGCATGTTGGAAAAAGGAATGCATAGGCCTTGGCATTTTATATTGTCTGCAGGTGTTGGATTTCTGTGGCTGTTTGATTGCTAATGATCTGCACATGGTATCAGTAGAACACCTGAGGAGTTCTGAAAGAATAAAAGCACCTGAGCTCAGACACTTGGTGTTCCACTGTCAAATAAGTATAGCCAGGATGGTGGTTCCCTCTGTAGAGGTCTGGCAGAGTTTGCACCAATGAATATGCCTCCGTGTCTCTCTTGCTGAGCCCACACAGCAGCATACCACTACATGCAACCACTAAGCTTTAGGGTCCAGACTATAGTGACCCCCTCAAAGAGTATAGCAACTCAGCGGAGTTCCCAAAATTATCTGGGAAGTCTCCATAAGCGGCCTTATCTTCTTTGACTGAAAATCCTGCGTGAGATCAGGTCATCTTCACGAGCCTCTGTCCTCTAACCTGACATGATAGAAGCCAGTGTGGCATGTCAGATGTGGTGAGGACCAGGACACATGCCATGTTGCCCCCAGCAACCACCTCCACTCGTGCAAAACTGTGTTTTTTTTGTTTTTTTTTTTTTTTTTTTGCTTTGATGCAGAAAGAAATTTCAGGATGAGCCAGTGGAAAACCGAGTTGGGGTTTATTACAACATGCCCAGAGTACAAGTGTGGTTTCTCTAAGACGATTCACACTTCAGCTCTCCTAGTGGTGACTATGTAAAAGATTCTTGAAGATTTGGAATTTCATCATACAGTGGGTCTCTAGGGACTCTCCTCTCCTCTCACACACATGAATGAACACATGCAAAAACAAATCCTCAACAAAGTAAATAGCGAACCTAACTCAACAACACATCCACAAACTCATTCACCATGGTCAAGTTGGTCTCATTCCAGGAATTCAAGGATGGCTCAACACATGCAAACCAACAGCTGTAACTACACATCACAAATAGACCTTAGGACAGATATCACATGACAGAAAAAGGCCTTTAACAGAGTCCAGCATCCCTTCGTGATAAAAACCCTGAAGAAACTAAGAATAGAAGAAACATACCTCAACATAATGAGAGCTATAGACAACACACTTCAACCCAGCATTTATACTAAATGGGAGAAAACTCAAAGCACGTCCACTTAAATCAGGACAAGATAAGGGCACCCTGTTTCCCCACTCTTAGTATAGTATTTGAAGTGTTAACCAGAGCAAACAAGACAAAAGGAAGGAAGCAAGGAAGGAAAGAAGGAAGGAAGGAGGGAAGGAAGGAAGGAAGGAAGGAAGGAAGGAAGGGAGGGAGGGAGGGAGGGAGGGAGGGAGGGAGGTACAGGGAAGGAGAGAAGGAGGAATGGAGGAAAGAAACCAGGGGTAGATGATACATGCCTTTAATCCCAGCACTCGGGAGGCAGAGGCAGGTGAATCTCTGTGAGTTGAGGCCAGCCTGGTCTACAGAGTGAGTTCCAGGACAGCCAGACTTACAACAGAGAAACCCTGTCTTGAAGAAAAGAAAGAAAGGAGGTACAAATAGGGAAAAAGGAGTCACATAATTCCTATTTGCAGATGACATGAATCTATACACAAGAAGACCATGAGGTAGAGAGACGGCTCAGTAGTTAAGAGCATTGATTGGTCTTGCAGAGGATCTGAGTTTGGTTCCCAGCACCCACATAGTGCTCACAACCACCCATAACTCCCAGTTCCAGGGAATCCAATGCCTTCTTTTGACCTCCACAGGCACCAGGCATGCACACGGTGCAAAGACATGCATGCAGCAAAACACTCATATGCATGAAATGAAATAAATATGACTAAAAGGTTTTTTGGCGGGGAGACCCTGTAGACTCCCTCAGGAAGCTCTGAAAGCTGGAAAACACCTTTAACAAAGCAGCAGAACACAGAATCAACACACAAAAATCAGTAATCTTCCTATATGCCAGTAAATGAGCATGCAGAGGGGAAAAAAATCAGAAAAAAAAAATCCTTTCACAACAGAGTATAAAATAGTACCTTGGAATAAACCTAACCAGGGAGATGAAAGACCTTACAATAAAAAAAAAATTAATGGTGAAGGATGAAGTTGAAGATGACTTCCCATACTCATGGATAGACCAAATGAAAATTAATGTTGTAAGAATGACTATACTACCAAAAGCTATCTCCAGATTCAGCGTGCTCTCCGTCAAAACTCCAATGACATTCTGCACAGAGGTAGAGAAAGAAAAAAACAATTCTAAAACTCCTACAGAAGCACAAAAGACTCAGAATACTCACAGAGCTTCTAGGCAAAATAAACAATACTAGGGGCATATACCTGATGCAACACTATAGAACCTATAGTAAAATCCTATAAAAACCTATAGTAAAAACAGCATGATACTGACACAAAACTCGACATGGAGGCCCCTGGCATAAAAGATCCGGAAATAAGCCCACACAGTTACATCCACTTGATATTTGGTAAAAGTGCTGGGGATTCGAATCCAGGTCCTCACACTGTGCAGCAAACACTTTACAGACTAAGCCATCTCCAAAAACATACACTGGAGAAAAGCCCACTTCTTTAATAAATGGTGCTGGAGAAGGCTGAATATCCACACATAGACGAACAAAACTGGATCCCTACTCTCATCCTGTACAAAATCAATTCAAGATGGATCAAAGTCCTTAACGTAAGACCTGACACTCTAAAAGTGTTAAATATAAACATGAAAAATGCTTCAAGATTCAGGTGTAAGTAAGGACTGTTTGAAAAGTATAATAGCTCAGGAAATAGAAGCAAGAATTGACAATTGGGACTACATACATTAAAAAGCTTTCTGCATAGCAAAAGAAAGCATCAAGTACAGAGACAGTCTGCAGAGTAGGTGAAAAATCTTTGCTAGCTATACACCTGACAGAGGATTAATACCCAGAATACATAAAGAATTCACAAAACAACTGGGGCTGGAGAGATAGCTCAGCCCTTAGGAGCATTTGCTGCTCCTCCAGAGAACCTGTGTTCCATTTCCAGCACCGACTTGGTGGCTCACAACCATCTGTAACTCCAATTCCAGGAGACTCTACGTGGATGCCAAGGGCGCCAGACACACATAGTGAACATATATGCATGCAGGCAAAACACCTACCCACATAAAATTTAAATTAAAAATTAAAAGACAAAGCTCAAATGGTCAATAAACATGTGATAAAAATGTTCAACGTCTCCACCAGAGAAATGCAAATTAAAGCTACACTGAGATACTGAGATTCCATCTCGCTCCAATCAGGACTAATGCCAGTAAGAAAATAGCCACTAACACTGTCAATGGTGTGGGAGCTACACACTGCTGTGGGGATGTAAGAGAATGCAGTGAGTTCAGCCACTGTGAAAATCAGTGGAGAGGGCCCTCAAAACAACCTAAAAATAGGGCTGAGATGTCTCAGAAAGTTAAAGCTCTTGCTGCCATGTCTAACGACCTGAGTCCCAGTGTTGGGATCCACACCATGGAAGGAAAAAACTGTCTCCTGAAAGTAGTCCTCTGACCTCTACATGTGCACTATGGTACAACATACACACACACACACACACACACACACAGGAGAGGGGGAGGGAGGGAGGGAGGGAGAAAGAGAGAGAGAGAGAGAGAGAGAGAGAGAGAGAAGAGGATGAGAATCTAAAATTGGGGACTTGGAGATGGTTCAGTATATAAAGTACACACAAGCATGAGGCCCTGAGTTCAGATGCCCAGCATCCACATAAAAGATAGGTCTGGTGGCCAATGTCTGTAACCCCAATGCTGGGGAGGCAGAGACAGAAAGATCCCAAGATTCTCTGGCCGGCCAGTGAAGAGGAATCAATGAGTTTCAGATTCAGTGAGAAACCTTATCTCAGAAACTAAGGTGGAGAGCAACATAAGAAGATGTTCAAGGTGATTTTTATATGACTTAGAAGTAGAAATGAGTATCAGTGAGCAAAGGGGACTAGAGAGAGGAGAGAGAGGGGAGAGTGGGTGGGTGAAGGAATATGGTCAGGTCATACAATGTCCTTGTATAAAAATGTCTTTATGCCAAGTGGTGGTGGCTCACACCTTTAATCCCAGGCCTCGGGAGGCAGAGGCAGGCAGATCTCTGTGAGTTTGAGGCCAGTATGGTCTACAGAGCAAGTTCTGGGACAGCCAGAGCTACACAGAGAAATCCTGTCTTGAAAAACAAAAAAGTCTTTATGATACTTTCACCATGTACAATGAAGATTTACCAACTTAAATTTTTTCAGCATTCAGAGGCATTAGACAGGTGGATCCATAGGAGTTTGAGGCCGGTCTGGTATATAAAGCAAGTTCTAGGCCAGACATAGCTACATAGAAAGACCTTGCTTCAAAAACAATAATAATGATAATGATAATAATAATGCTTTAAAAAGTAGAGGGACTAGAGAAAGATCTCAGCTACTACTGCTCTTGCAGAGGACCCGGGTTCAGTTCCTGGCATCCACACAGGGGTTCACAACCATCTGTAACTCCAGGGCCAGGATATCCGACACCCTCTTCTGAACTCTGCTCACGTTGCGGGTGGCAGCATCAACAGATCTTAAGTCTTCCTCGCTCTTTTGCTTTTGTCTGTCACTTTGAGGGAAGCAGAGGGGAGGAAGGATCATGGGAACGCATGTTCAACAGACTGTCACCACTGTCTTCAATTATATGTTCTTCATGGGCTGGACTTTTAAATTGCCAGAAAAGGAAAGCAAACCCTTTTATCCCACTTTGCTGACGTTTGTCTTGAATTATATTTCATCCAATACTAATACCAGAATGTTTTCCTTTTCACTGACAGGTAATAGGCATGTATAAACATGGCTACTGTGTGATGTGATGATTGCTTACGATGTGGAAGGTTAAGCTAATCCATCTTTCCATCCCTGTGGCAGTTTTAAAACATTCACTGCAGCAGCAGAGACAACTGCCACCTCAGAACACGTTCCTGCCCCTGGCCTCCAGGGGGCTCCCCCTCTGTGAGGACACAGCCACACTGACCCACAGAGAGCAGGTGGCTTATGCACAGGATGGGACTGAAACATGGGCTGCGTTGTTCATGAAAGCTGTTTTATTCTGGGTTCCACTTCTCTCTGGGGCCGTCCCCTTTTAAACACTGCTAGAAAGGCTGAAGAGATAGCTCGGCAGCAAAAAGCACTTCCACTCTTGCAAAGGACCTGAGTTATATTCCTAGTATCATGTCAGATGGCTTACAGCCTCCTATAACTCAATCTCCAGAGGACATGAGGACACCCTCTTATGGCCTCTGCTGGTACTGCACACACGTGTGCATACACAGAGAGACAGACATACACATAAACAAAAACTAAAAACAAATCTTAAAAACGAAAAAGTGAAAAACACTGGGAGAGCTACAGCAATTTCAGTACTCAGCTTCCAGTCCACCCAATTCTAACCAGCTTCCATTTCTGAGAGTGGCAGATACCCCGAGGCCACTTCAGCTCTTCTCTGTGTGCCCTATTTTCCATTCCTGCCTGACTTTTTTCCTGACATTCTCTGCCAGTTGTGAGTTGAGCTTTCTTTACTGTTTTTCCATTTTGAAAGTTATACATCCAGTTTCTAGTAGTTAGCCTAATTCTTAAAAATAGGTTACCTAAATTTTTAAAATAGTACATTGCTCATTATTAAAAAAAAAAAAATCTTAAGGCAATATGGGAGAAAAGAAAGAATTAAACTATAGTCTTGCTGATCAAAAACAAAGAAAAAATAATTCAATATTTGCTTGTATCTGCTGAACACTATTCCTACAAAGAGAAAATAATAAATAAATGCAACTCTTATATTCTGTATCATCAAGGGCTTTGGGAGGAGTTCAGTTGGTAGAGAGCTCATTTAGCATGGTGGTGCACTCCTGTGATTCTAGCACTCAAGAGGTAGAGACAGAAAGGTCTGAAGTTCAAAATCATCCTTCAACTACATGAGTTCAAGGCTAGCATGGGTACATGAGACTGTTTCCAAAATAAATAACTGAACAAAAATGTCGCATCATGTGTTATATAAGTTGCCTTTCAGAATTTTATAGGTCCTGGAGAGAGGGCTCAGTATTTAAGAGCACATACTATTCCTGAAGAGAACCCAAGTTCGGTTCCCAGCACCCACACAAGGTAGCTGACAATCACCTATGACTCCAGCTCTAGAAAAATCTGGCAGTACTGGCCTACTTGGGTGCTGGGGCACGTGCACATATCCACATAAAACACACACACACACACACACACACACACACACACACACACACATAAATCTGGAAAAAGATGAGTTTCATACGTTTTACTTGAAATTAACATAACGTTTTTCTTTTTAATTTTCTTGATTTATTTATTTTTTTAAGTTTTATGAGTGTGTTCCCTGAATGTATGTATGTGCATCACTAGTAAGTCTGGTGCTTGTGGAGGTCAGAAGAGGGCATTGGATCTCCTAGAACCACCCCCCCCTCTCCACACACACACAAATGCACAGCAACTCTTTAAAAGTCCCAGCAGGGGCTCAGGAGAGCTTACTCAAGTTACTCAAGCTTGAGGACCTCAATATGACCCCTAACCCACATTTTAAAATGCCTGCAATAGCGGCTCCTACTTGTAATCCCAATGCTAGGACAGAGGATCCCTGGGGTTAGTGCCAGCCAATCTAGCTTACTGTCAAGATCCTGACCAGTTGGAGACCCTATCTCAAACAAAAGGTAGCCAGCTCCCGAGGAACAACACCAGAGGCTGACCTCTGGCCTCCACACACATGTGCAAGACATGTATGTGTCTCCCACATGAACATATAAACACACCACCATCGCTACCGCCAGTAATTTAGGATAGGGAACTAGAAATTACAAAAAAAAAGAAATACTAAAAGATTAAAACATGTTTCAATTGGACTTTTATCCTGTTAAATAGCTTCTTACCCATGGGCTCTGAACTATGTGAAATGCAGTACTAGCCCTCCACACCTGGGACTGTGTGGCCAATACTGAGTACCTGGCTTCCACTGTTCGTCTCGTCCTGTAGCAACTGACCCAGGGAACACCTCAACATGCTAGACCACCTCCCTCCCCGACCCCAGCTCCTGCTGGCCCAGCAACCACTGAGATGCTACTGTCCTGGGCCACAGTGTTGGTCATTATCATCTTCCAAGATGAAACTCTGTCCCTGTTGAACCAACTTCATAGACTCTAGCCTGAGAAGTCCCCACCCCACTTTCTGCTCCTAAGTTTGATGACACGAGGGACCCTCAGACTTGGAACCATGCTGCACATGTTCCTTTGTGTCTGCTTGTTTCTCTTGGCACATCTTCAAGGTTCACCCGCATTGCATCGACTCCCTTCCCCTCTGGGACTGTGTGATGCTTTGTCACACAGGTGGTGTCGTTTTCTCCACTGACTGGATGGGCTGTGAATTGACCATGAGGGTGCAGACTGCTTAAGTCTCTGCTTCCGACTATTCTGAGAATAATGCAAACCCAGAAATGGACTTGCTGATGATTCTGAGGATGTTAGTTTTTCTACAACAGATGTGCCACTGTGTATTTGGGGAAATGCACATCCTTACCAATACCACATCCATTTCTGAGTTTTGCTTCCATTTCCTTGGTGATTAATAATGTTGAACATCTTCTGCGTTATTGGACATTTGTTTATCTCCTCCAGGGAAATGCTTGGTCAACTCCTTTGCCTGTGCTTTAATTGTGTGGGTTTTTCTGTTGTTGAGTTGTAGTTCTTTGTTTATTCAGAACATTAATCTCCTAGTAGCTATCTCACAGCACAGAGATTCCCCTTCTCATTCATTTAATGGTGTCCCTTGATACAAAGAAGTTTTTTAGTTCAGTGAGGTCCAATTTGCTTGTTCTTTTCTTTTGCTATCTTTGGTGTTCTATCTAGGAACTCATTATCCAAATGAACCATGCATCTTTTCACCTCTGTCTCCTTCTAAGGGTTTTGGCCTCCTGTTCGGTCTTTGTTTCATTTTGGTTAGTTTTTACATAAGGCTCTAGGTGAGAGTTGGGTTTCATTCTTTCACATGTGGATAGCTAGTGTCCCCAATAGGCTGTTGAACAGACTGCCCTTTCCCTGCTCAGTGGCCTTCATCCCTCTGTAAATGTGAAGCTGTCTCCTGTGGCTTTCTGTTCTATTCCTTTAGTAGCTGTGTCTCTTTGTTTAGTATGCGTTAGTCAGCTTTCTACTGTTGTCGCAGAAACCCTGAGACAGGGTTTGTTTTAATTAACAGTTCAAGGGTTTTAGTCTATGCTTTATGGATGCCACTGCCTTGAGCCTGTGATAAAATAGCTCATCACGACAGGACCACATGAAGGAAGACAGTCTTGTGGCAGTTGAGAAGCGAAGAAAGAGCAAGAGGGGCCGAGTACCCTCCCAAGTGGTCCCAGTGACCTGAAGTACTCCCGGCAGGTGCCACCTCTTAACACATTCCATCACCCCAATAGTGCCAAGCTGGGAGCCAAGCCACAGATATAACAAAACCACACTGCCATGGTTACAATAAACTGTCAAGTCCTTGTGGTCAGAAAGAGTAGGTCATCCTCTTCTTTATTGGTTGTTTCAGCTCTACAGAGTCCCTTGAGATTCCAAATAAAATTTAGAAAGGATTTTCCTTTTTTTCTAGTTGGGTTAGGGGTTTTCGTTTGTTTGTTTGTTTGTTTATTTGGTTGGTTGGTTGGGGTTTGAGTTTGGATTTTTCAGTAAAAAATAATCCATTGAGATTTCAAGAGGGACTGACTGCACTGATCTGCAGGCTGCCTCGGGTGGTACCGACGCCCTAACTAACTGAACCCATTAGAGTTAAGATGTCAATAGTCATGGGATAGCTTTCTGTTTTTTTTTTCTTAAAAGTCCTTTGTGCCAGGCAGCGGTGGTGCATGCCTTTAATCCCAGCACTCATGGCACACGCCTTTGATCCCAGCACTCGGGAGGCAGAGGCAGGTGGATCTTTGTAAGTTCGAGACCAGCCTGGTCTACACAGGACAACTAGAGTTACAACAAAGAAACTCTGTCTTGAAAAAACAAAAAAAAAAAAGTGCTTTTTATTTCTCACTGTTCAAGTCTTTCATTTCTTTGGTACAGTTAATATCTAAGAATTTTATTTTTTTTTACCACGTTATTACAAAAAAAAGATTTTTCTAATTTACTTTCTTATTGTCTACTGTCAGTGTGTAGGAAGGAGCTGGCTTTGTGTGCTGGCTTGGTATTGTGCAGTTTTGCTGCGTTCACTTATGAGTTCTAACAGAGTTTTGTAGAGTTTTGAGGACTTTTTTCCTGCATACCGCGTGGACCTCAAGGGAAATCGTTCCATCCTCCACCACCGACTATCATGTTGGCTGCGGGCTTTTCCATATGCGGCTTTGAGTGTGCTGACGTGGTTTCATTCTGCTCCTAATTTTCAATCAAGTCTTGTATTTTATCAAAGGCTTCTTTCTCCTCTATCGTCTGGCTTCTCTCTTTCGTTCCGTTGATAGAGTCTATCACATCGACCAATGATCGTATGTCAAACCATCCTTGCACTGGGGCGTAAACTCCACTAGGTCCTGGTGGATAGCATTCTTTGAACATGCTGCTAGATTTGCTGTGCAAGCTTCCCATTTATATTCAAAAAAAAACTTTCCTCTATTCCACTTATGCAATTTGGCTATTCAGAAATACAAATAATTGCAAGCAAAATTTCATTTTGCATCTTCCGTATATCAGAGACAGCTGATCAGGGATCCAGGGATCCAGGACTTAGAGACATGTGTAATCTGATGGGGACTTCAGGGAGGGGGTTCTACAGTAGGAAGCATGACAGTGAAGCAATTGTGTGCTAGTCAGGAGAGTGCAGTGTGGAATCGACAGGCCAGCAGGTCCCCAAACCCACTTCCTATCATACCTGGACACAGACACATAGCATCTCCTAGCCTCCTGTAGTATAGAGATGTCTAGGGTTTCAGTAAAGGGGCCTCATGGGTGTTGGGAACGCCACTTCCATCCTGGCCCTTGAACTCTGTACATGGTCTCCTGAACTCTTTTCCTGTCTGTCTGGATAGAGGAGATCTCAGCACGATTTTAGAACCTTGTAGAAGATGGAGGAATCACAGGCAGAAGGAACCAGGTTCCTGACTCATGGTGGACAGGAGAACAATCAGGCCATGTGCTGTGCTCAGACAGCATGCACAACTGGGGTTGGGGAGGGTCTCTAGTATGACCACTGGAGTTATCAAGAAATGCAATCAGAATCATCTATCTCCAGAACCTGATGCACACTAATCCTTCCTTCAGAAACCCTCTGACCTGTTCCCCTGCATATGACCAAAACTTAGCTCTTACATTTGAAGCCTCAGTTTAGAGCATATTCCTCCAAGAGCTGTGGGACTGAGATGCTGTCTTCCTCCTTGACCCCGTTACATCCCACTCAGCACTGCAGCCCTTGTCTCGCAGAACCAAGACCACACATCTGCTCAGCTCTTTCCTCAGCCCGACTGTGACCCATATGTGAGCAAGGAAGAGCTGGCTCCTTCCCAGTTGGACCCCTGTTCCTAGGAGGGCTAAAATCTCATGAGTAATTCTGCCTTAGGTGCCAACTCTTCTAAATCAAGAACTAAATGGACACTGATCAGTGTGTTCTGTTCCCAAAGACCAACTCAGTCTCAGTATCATAATCATGGCCAGAATATTGTCCACCTTTATTGCAAAGAGTGAATGTTTTTGCACACTGCCTACATGGCTGAGTGACAGTCTCAAGACAGAGAGAACAGAAATATCAGCACTGGCAGCCAGGCTGGGAACAGAAGGACAGGACAGAAGATAGCGCAGAAGTCAGTCCAGATGCCAGGACAGGAGCTCTGCAGAGAAGACCTGGGTGTGTCCAGTGGTCCAGACAGGACATGGAGCAGAACCCCAAGACATCTCTGAAACAGGTAGGCATCCCTAATGACTCCACCACACACATGCTTTCTACCCAAATATTGCACTGAGCTCTCCTGAACACCTTCAGGAATCCCTACACTCCACACACAGCCAAGCTACACATCAGTCACCTAAAACCACTCAGTCAATCTAAGCAAAGTTAATTCCTGACTTTGGACCAGGCACCAGAGAGTTTAGACATTCCTGAGGCCCCCAGACCTCAAAAGGGAAATGTATCTAGAGCCGAGATAACAGGGCAGTGTGAATGGATACATTTGTTGCAGCAGTGTGAGTGGATACATTTGTTGCAGAAGAAGGAACCTTGCAACTTACCTGAGGGGAAGGCAGTGGGGGGAGGGGTGTAACCTTGCTTCTAGGGGGAAGCAAGGGTGACTCTGGGCACTCATTTCAAGATTTGTGAGCCCCGCTCCTGCTATCCTCCTGCCTACTGCAGATGACTGTGGGGGTGTGGCACACCCTGTGGGGAAGGACCTGCAGAACGTCGAGAACATCCAGCATCTGCTTCTCCACAGGTGTAGCTCTTCACCATGGGTAGCTGTACAGTGCAGGGTCTGCTATGGGAAGGAGCTGGTAGAGATGGCCAGGGAGATGCAATGACTTCCACCATTGTTCCATCTCAGAAGCAACACCCACAGCTGATGGCCTTACTATCAGGGTAACTGAATGAGTCTATGGGTCCCCTCACACACCTTGTTCTGTCTTACAACACCCACACAGCCTTCCTTACACGATGACTCCCAAAGTCCCAGCTGTGAGCCTTCAAGTACACATATGCTCATTTGCAGTCCTCGAAAGCTGTGTCCAAATTGAGAAGTGTAGCTCATTGCTGAGAAAGGTCTGCCCTCTGCTGGTCAATGCACATTTCAGGCAAGAGAAGTTCAAGCTCCCTACGGTTACCTCAGAGCGGCCCCCCAATGTCTGGCAGGTACAGCTTCTTGGAGGAGGGACATCCACACAACACTCAGGCCTAGGCAGAAAAGGACAGGCGGATGTGAGAACAGAGGAGTGTCCTCTGCAGGACCCTGTCCCCACCATGATTCCAGAGACATCACTGAGATCTGGTGCTGCATCCCTGGCTTTCCTTGGAGGGAACCTCTTTCCTGCCGCCAGGTATGAAAACGGGGATCCTGACTCTTGCCCAGCCCCCACACACCCCCCACCCCGATGATTTCATTGCAGAATATAAATAAGCACAACCAATGCAATACATGGAGACAGACCCACTGGCTATGACAGAGCAGGCCTCCAGAAATCAGATCTAGGTGAAGAGTGCCCAGCCTTGAGGTTCTCAAAGGAGAAAGGCAGGGCAAGGGACAGCACCTATGAGAATCAAGTGACTGATTCTGGAATCAGAAACTGCTGGGGAGGGATGCTGTCCGTGGTGCTGACAGGCCCTGCTCAGGAGTGACTAGGTGACATCTACAGGTATTTATTTACTAGGGGGCATCTCACAGTGGACTTGGAGGTGAGGACTTGGCCAGGTTAGAAGCAGAGGGTTCTTCAAAGGTCAAGGTGGGTGGGCAGGGCTTACAGCACCACCCGTCATACACACTTCAGGTTCCTGACCATTAGACACCGCATTCTGGTGTCTGAATCCCATAAGATCAGAGTGGGTCCAGGGACTCCATCCTGTGCAGGGTCTTGTGGCCTCTATGTATTTCCACTAAGTTATCAACACATTTCCCGGTTACTGGGTGCTTTCCTGCTTGGGCACAGTGTTCCAGATAGTAGCAACACAGGCTGCAGAGAACCTGAGCAAAGGGGCCTGCGGTTCTAAAGGAGGGGATTCCAGCCCCTCGGAGAAAGAATGTGGAAGGGTGTGAGATGGGCACCTCAGAACAGTGGCAGGATGAAGCCGTAGGAGTGACCTAAGGTCAGAATGCTGCAGGTCTGACTCCCATGGAAGAAAGCATTTCCTGGACCCAAGAATTGCCACAAAGAGCAGGCATCCCTATGAAGCAGATTCAGACAGCTCTCTGACTCACCCAGGCTAACAGTCATCCATGTCAGTCCATACACAACACACTGGAAATGAAGACCACATCCCTGGGTCCTGCAGAGCAACTCTGGTCCTTCCTGGGCTGCTATTTCCGCAGCCCCAAGGTCACACAACCTGATCCCAAAGCCAGACCTGGGCATCTGGGGGCTGCTGCTGCTGCTGATTTTGCTGGGAATAGTTCACAGCTGTGTGTCTATATCAGCAAGCGGCTTCCACCCAGCCCAGTTATTCATATCCTCTTCCCAAACAGAGATATAAGGAAGTGTGTTGGCAATTTTGACTTTATTTCATAAAGCACAGGATGAGGCTGCATGGGGGTGGTGGGTTCCTGAATAGACTCAGATTGCAGATCTGAAAAGTTGCGTTCTCTTTCAGCTGCAAATATCACTTAGAGAAAAATGCCTTGTTTTGTCAAAAGACACTGCGTGTTCATAAATCTCTTCACCTCTAGTTCTTGGTGGGCATCCCACCTGCAGGAAGTGCTTGCCTCTCACTGGAACACCCCTGATCCTGAGACCTGATACAGATGGGTCCCCAGGTCACAGTAAATAGGCACCAGTCGTAACTCTGAGCAACCACTGTTGAAGTGCATGGGGCGAGGTTCGTGGAGGGCAGGGCTCCCACAGCAAGCTTTGCCCTCCCCCTGAAAACCCAGCCACCAGTCTTGGCCTCTACGACGTGCACCCTGCCACTCAGCTTATCTGCCTCTGTTTAAGACTCAAGCCACCCTTCAGAGGCTAGGAGGGCACTTCCCTGCTGACCAGTGACTCACCTGACTCTAACCCTCACCAGGAGCCCTCAATCTTTCAGACTCTTCACTGGAACCCTGATGTTCACATACACTTCAGCCTTAGAAGGTATCTGAGGACTCCACAAGATGTGCTCCCGCCTGGAGCACCTTCCTCTGCAACCTTGAGAGGTTATCTTGTTTTGTGTTAGTGACTTCCACAAAGCCTTCCTTGGTCATCCTGTCTACTCCAGCCACCCTGCAGGTCTCCCCTCACCTGTTTACACCCCCAGGATCCATGTCTTACTGTCACTCTGTCCTGAGCCATGGACCCCAGGGCAAGCCCTGTGCCCATCAGTGTGTCCAGAAAGCCCTTGGAGGGCAGCAGCCCAAGGAAGACTTCCCAGAGACAAGGACCCTCAGAGACAGAGGGCTTACTGCACTAAATGTGGACACATGAGTGGCCATTCTCTGCCCTTGAATGGGTAGAATGTTCAGAGTGACCAGAGGCCTTCCCAAGGCCATGAGGCCATCAGTGTCCAGGTCAGGGTATGAAATTGCAGCCTCTAACCAGCTCTTCTGAGAGACCATGATCACACCCACCCAGCCCAGCCTGGCCTCCATGGCCCTAACCCTTCAGGCCCATGACTGAATTCTATATGGGGTCCTCACTACCATTATCACCCACTTGTTAGCCCTAAAACATGCAGAGGCTGAGGACTCTCTCCCTCCCCTCCCAATTCAAAACAGACCACCCTCACTTCATCTTCCTGGGCTTTCCCACCAAGAACTGTGACCATTGATAGTGACTGTCAGTGTGACAATCTAGAATCACCTAGGAGACAAACACCTGTGTGTATCTGTGAGGGAGTGGCTAGATCGAATTAACTGAGGTGGGAAGACCAACCCTAAATGTGCCCAGCACCACCCCTCTGCTGAGGTCCCGGACCAAATAAAAAGGATGGGGAGGGAAAGGAGACAGGGAAATGATATAACCCCGTACTCATATATGGGATTCTCAAACATTAACAAAATTTTAAATCACAATATACATGTATGAAATTATTATAGAAAAAAATTTAAGCCGGACAAGACTGCATACTTGCAACTCCAGCACTGGGGGAACAGAGTTCATTGGCCAGCCTGCCTGGCTAAAACAATGAGTTTCAGGTTCATAAGAGGTCCTGTCTCAAGACAATACAGCAGATAGCAATGAAGAAAGACACCCATCCTTCTCTGGCTGCCAAATGTACATGTACAGATACACACACACACACACACATACATACACATCACACACACACACACACACACACACAAACACACACACACACACATCACACATCACACCTCACACTGCACACCAAAAGAAATAAAATTGGGACTGGAGAGATGGCCCAGTGATTAAGAGCACTGGCTACTCTTCCAGAAGACCTAGGTTCAATTCCCAGCATCCACCCACATAATGGCTCACAATTGCCTGCAACTCCAGTTCCAGTGAACTGATGCCCTCTTCTGGCCTCGGCAGGCACTTCATGCATGAGGTGCACAGACAGACATGAAGCCAAAACACCCATACACATAAAATTTAAATAGATCTTTAAAAATAAAACGTGATTAACCATCACATCTAGTAATCCTGCTTTTGACCATTCTAGAATCTCCCAAAGCTGACTGCACCATTTGACATTCTCCACATTCTTAGAGCAGCTGTTTCTGTCTGCCTACTAGAGCACAATGATCCCCACAGGTTGAAACCCTATCTCTTTGTGGTTTACATTTGCCCACCCTTGGTGGATAGTCACGGTGAATATATCTTCATGCCCTTACTTGCCATTTACATATCTTGTTTGGAGAGAACTCCATTCAGATCCTTTGCTCATTGTTAAATCAATCTTTCTATTATTGAATGAGATAGTACTTTATATGATTCTTATGTTGTAAAGATTTCTGTGTAAGTATATCCACGTGTGTGTGTAAGTGTGTCTGTCTGTCTGCCTGTGTGTATGCACAGATGAACTCAGTTGTGTGTGCACACAGAGGCTAGAAGAGGATGTGAAGTGTCTTCTTCCTCTGTCACTCTCCAGGCAAGATCTCTCCCTGAACCTGAGGCTCAGATTTTCTTGGCTAGGCTAGAATAGCCAGCAAGTCCCAGAAATCCTCCTGCCTCCACTCATCTCAGAGCTGGAGTTACAGACATGTGCTAGATGCCCAGATTCTTCCATGGGTGCTGAGATCGGAACTCGGGTGCTCATGGCTGCATAGCGAGCACTCTCAACCCCTGAACCATCGTCTCTTCAGCCCATGTGTTTAAATAAACTCATTATCAGATATATAATGTGCAAAAACATTCTCCTGTTATGTGGATTGTGTTCACTTTCTAGACAATGTCTTCTTTGTCAAAGGTTTTATTTTTAAATAAGTCCATATTCTCTTTTCCATTTGTTGCTTGTGGTTTGGATATCATATTTAAGAAACCATTCCTTAATCCAAGGTTGGGAAGATTTATGTTTCCTCCTATGATTTCTCAGAGTTTTACTTCTTTCAGTCAGGTCTTTGATTTCTACCTTAACTTAATTTTTATGTGACATGAGCTAAAGTTACTCTCTTGTGTGACTATCATTGAATCCAGTTGTCTCAATAGCATTCGGTGAAAAGTGATTCTTTGCTCCTAATAATGGTCTTAGCACCTTTGTCAAAAAGCAACTGGGGTCTGGGGAGATGGCTCCCCAGCACTTCTTGCATGAGCATGAGAACCTGAGTTTGGATTCTCTGGTACCCACGTGAAAAAGTCTGCCATGTGGGGTGATGGTGGCACATGCCTTTAAACCCATTCTTGAGAGGCAGAGGCAGGCAGATCTCTGTGAGTTCAAGGCCAGCCTGGTCTATAGAGTGAGTCCCAGGACAGCCAGAGTTCCAACAGAGAAGCCCTGCCTAAAAAAAAAAAAAATCCGCCATAGCCGTTTGTGCCTGTAACCCCAGAGCTGAAGTGAACACAGGAAGATCACTAGGGCTTGCTGGTTGCTAGCCTAGCCAAAGAAATCAGCAGCCATCTCAAAGGAAGAGGTTGGGTAGGACAACCAATGTCATCCTCTGCCCTCCTCACATGCATGTGGGCTCTAGGGACAGAACGCAGGTCATCTGGATTGGTGGCAAGGTCCTTTACTCACCGAGACATCTCGCCGGCCCATTTGTGACTTCCGATTTCAGTTCATTGTAACCTGACTTTATTCTGAATGGTTTCAATACTCTGAAGGTTCCTCGATCGGGGTTAAAGGGACGAAAAATGCTGGAGATGTGCGCTCATTGAGACAGGGGAGCTGAGGGGAGGGCCAGTCCAGTCTCCCTGGCCACATCTCCCTGGAAGAGGTATCCATAGGCTGAGCTATGGTGAGGAGAGGGGAGGGAAAGGAAGAGGAGGAAAGGGGAGGGGAAGGGAGGGGAGGGGAGGGGAGGGGAGGGGAGGCTCCATTGTCACCAACTCTCGCCATCCCGAATCTTCATAGACTTTCCTGGCTCATTTTTCACTTGCTGTATATATGCCCTTGGGATGACTTCTGGAGATTCAATGGTGAGAATTTTATAGTTTTGTCAGCTTTCCTGTTTCACTGGGAGTCATCAGAGGCCTCGTGGACAAGCCATTTCAGAAGAGCGTCTCTATTCTCATATTTAATTCTCTACCTCTGAGGAGTAAGGGTGCAAGTCAGTGATGGGGTGCTTGCTAGCGTGTGTGAGACTCTGGGCTTAACACCACAGGGGGAAAAATGACCACTGTTCCAGTCTGTCCCCATCCTGAAGTACACTAAAACTTCAATCATTATCTTCCTTTAAAACTTACAGTCCAAGAAGGATCCCAATATCTCCAGCATGACCTTTGCCATGCACCCCCACATGTAATGACTCCATTATCCACCAATCAGAATGTGGTATCATCCTGAGTCCTCCTGAGCCTGTCAGGCCCCTGCCACCTCACTCATGGCCTGTGAGTCACCTCTGGCCACGAGCTCCACCCACATACACCTGTGAAGGCCCAAGCAATGCCAGCTGTGCCTCTCAGAGCACCACCCTGTCTCCTCCTGGACTCCAGGAGTGACCATGCCTCAAGCCACAAGCTCAGACCATGCTGCTCTCCGGTAGTCACCCACACCTCTCGGCTTAGCGTGCACCTGGAATCTGTGGGTGCCCTGCAGGAAAGCTGTCACATTGGAGGGTCGTGTGGAGAGTCCCTTCCTGACCAAATGACAAATACAACAGCTGGAAATGCTCCACACCCCACCTAGAACTGCTGGGTGAGGAGCAGACAGGGAACCTGATGGGAAGACCGGTCCAGTCCTGAGAACATTTGGGCAACCCCAGAGAGCAGAGCCGCGGGACAGAGCACCCAAGGGCAGGCCCTGGCTGAGCTGGGACTTTCAGGCCCATAAATCACCTCTGCGTACAAGTGGAGACGTAAGCCGCAGCTCGTTCTCCTCACGCATCCATTAATGAATAAACTAGAGGCACATTTATTAACACGGATGAATCCCCAAGTCATCACACTGCACAGAAGGAAGGAAGGTGAGGAAGGAATCAGGCAATGTGATCCCATTTATGCAAATTTTTATAGCACACAAAACAACATTATATATTATTTATGGATCAATCCACACCTAGAAAGGCATGCAGAGAAGGACACGCCACCCAGAAGGGCAGTCAACACGAGGGGAAGTAGACAGAGGGTGGATTAAGGCTTTGCCTCCAGCATTCAGCTCATCCCAGGGAAATGAGGGCCTCGGACCCACCGCCACATCTGGAGCTCTGGGGTCAGCCTCCTCTGCACTGAGGCTGGCCTATCACACCCCAAGCATGGAACACAGCATACTGGCTTGACTCCAGTCAAGTGCAGACCAGTGGGGCTCTCACAGTAAGCCTATAACTGCAGACTGGGACATTTAACAGAAACAGCCACAGCTCCCCCAGATGCTAAACTAGCCAAGTTACAAGCATATGCAAGTCACACCAGTGTTTTCTAACAGAGTGGAAAGTTCCCAGCGCCTCCCTGATTGAGAAGTCAGAACAAAGGACTCAGGAGACTACCTGGAGGCTGGAAATGAGAGCGGAAAACCAAGCGAGACTGGGGAAGCAGTATGGATGGAACTATGGTGGAAATAGGGACCAGAATAGGGAGAGAAGGCCAGGATGAGGCCCAAGGTGGGGTTGGAGGGTCAGAGTGGGGATAAGGGGTGTTGCTAAAATCCCTTCCCATGGGAAGACATCTACCTTTTCTCCTAAGGTCCCAGCCACAGTCTGAGGTAGGATTACAGCACAGGGGGACCAATTAGTTTATTGGACTTCCTTTCAGAGCATAGGTGATGTGGGTATCCCTCCAAAGGCATCACCAGAAAGTCTTTAACCAGAAGACGTGATGACTTTCCCATGGCCACATAAATGGAGCCTCCTCCCTAGTCTTCCTGGCCTGTGTGCTCTAGCCCTTCTTGAGGCTACCTCCTATAGGGTAGAATTGCATACAACAAAGGTGAAGGTCTCCCTGCCTCTCCATAAGGGGATGTAAAGAATCAACAAGCCCAGCTGGATGATCTTTTGCAAGTAGGAATGACTGAACTCCCCAAGATGGTGACTGTCTGGCTCAACAGGGATGCAAAGCAAAGATGGGGAAGCAGGGTGGGGAGAGGAGACCAAGATAAGGACGAGAAAGCGAGGTGGGGATGGGGGACCAGAATGGGGACTGGGGACCAGGGTGGAGATAAGGAACAGGGGTCAGGAGGTGAGAGCCAGGGCGCAGAGTGAGCACCATGCTGGAAGTGTACACACAGACATTCCAGGCCCATCCAAACTCTGCTGCAGGACAGGGAGAGGCGCAGGCCCAGGCTGTGTGTCTGCCATGGATGGTGCAACTCTACAATGCCAGATGTTCCCCCAGCCCCCACACCGGGAGGTTAGAGATCTACAGCTCAAAGTCCACAGGCACCTGCTAGGGACTGCCCAAGACAGAAGAGTTCCTTGCCAGTACCAGGACTATGTGGACCTAGTGCTAAAGGGTCCACTGATCTTAGGGAAGGGGCAACCTGGAGCCCTAAGACCAAGTGCAGGCCAATGAGACTCTTACAAGCTCCCTTTTTAAAATCTGACTTTCAAATCTCAAATGAGCATGCATTGCTCTCGGAAGCTATCTTCAATGCTATTGAAGCCTTTTATTTTTTTTTTAATTGCACTTTCTTTAAGACAAACAGACAAATAAGAGGGCCATGTGTACCACACTGACTGTAGGTCAGGCAAGCACCAGAGGGTCAGACAGTGCAAAGCCAGGACTGGATCCGTGTCCTTCTCGGGCCTCCACATGCTTACCAGGTGTCCTCAGGACCTATGCTCTCCAGAAATGGGGTTCCCCCCAACCCATAACATACTCATTTCCACCCAAGGGGTCTTCCCATACCCCCAGGAAATCCTGCAAACTCGGACTTTCTGACAGATCCTGCACAATAGGGACCATAGTGTCCCCACACCTACCTTTGAAGCCATTTCCAGTTCCAGGACTCTCCAGGATTCTGCCTGAAATTACTACCGAAGTTTTTCTGTTGCTTGGCGCGTCCCACTTCCGCGCTCGGAGGGCAACAGAGCCCCCTGGTGGCGCGGGACTGCGTGGCCTTCGCCGAAAGAAGTTTCATAGCTAGTAGGGCGAGGCGAGGGAGTTAGAGGTGGGGCAGAGAGGAGTGAAGTGGGCTAGAGGAGTGGGAGCGGGCAGAGAGAGGGGAGGAGAGCGGGGCGGGGTCGGGAAAGGAGAGGTGAGATGGGGAAGGGAAGGAGGAGAGACCGGGGAGGGAGGAAGAGAAGGGGGAAACCGAAGGAACGGAGGGAAGGGACAGGGTGAAACACCACGGGAGCCCAGCAAATCCCCGGGAAGCACACAGTGACCCCGGGAGTAAAAGGGACAGGTCATGTGATCAAGTAATCTCAGAGCTGGGCTTTGGGGGTCAAGTGGGGGAGGGGGCGTAGGAGAGAAGGAAGAAGGGCAGCTGCGCGCGCGCGCGCGCACACACACACACACACACACTGTCACCTCAGCAGTCGCCTGTGTGGAGAGGAGCTGCGTGGTCCTTGCGAACGCACCTCTTTCTTTCCCAAGGCACTTTCAGACCAGCGCTGCAAAAAATTCAAGATGAGTATCTTTTAAGTCATGCTTTCCTCCCCCACCCCCACCCCCGCCCCCTTTGGTTTTTCGAAACAGGGTTTCTCTGTTGTAACTCTGGCTGTCCTGGAACTCACTCTGTAGACCAGCTGGCCTTGAACTCAGAAATCTGCCTGCCTCTGCCTCCTTTAATCTGCTGGGATTAAAGGCAGGCACCGCTGCCACCTTGTGAAGTCAGGCTTTCTTTTATACTAATAAAAATCACTGCTTATCTACTGCAAAGGCTTCTGAAAGATGCTAGGCAGTTTCTGATATAGCTGGAAATCCAATGGCTGGACACTAACCTGGACCTGGAACCTAGGACACTTCCTAGGTTCCAGGTCAAAGCAGACTGTGCAATGAGGCTCCAGCCACATCCACACAACTGCTCCCAACACACAGTAGGCCAGTTAAGTAATGCTTTGAGGTCCTGTGTCCCAGAGCCAACCAGCCTATCCAGAAAGTCTGCGGTCTCTGAGGCCACCACGGAGAACTCACTGGCTGGTCACGGAGCACCACACACAGAGCTGTTCAGCTGCACGCTTAAACATTTAACAAATGTCTAGGCAGCCTCTGCACCGTTGTGCACTTCCTCCCACAGGACTAGGCTGCAGATATCTCTGGCTCACATTTAGAAAAAGCAGGTTGAGCCAAGATGAGACCATGGCTCCAATGCTGGACAGACCTGCACTGCCCACATTGCCTGGTCCAGATGCCTGTTGCCACTTCCATCTCTTCCTTACTGGTTGGGATACTAGGGACTGAAGTGAACAGAAGCTCTGGCCACTGCATCTGGCAAGCAAGAGCAAAGAGCACCCTGCAGGGGAGGTGATAACCAGGGTACCCCAGGGTGCCGTTGCTGCTGGGGTTGGGCTCTGGGCAGAGAAGGTCACGCAGTGCTCAACTGGCTGTCTCCTTTTTCCGCTTTTACTCAGCCCAGCTCCTAGGAAGTCCTCTCCCTCAATTCAGCCTCTCTAGAAACACCCTCAACAGACATGCCAGAGGTGTGTCTCCTAGGTGACTCCAAACCCAAACACGTAGTGCCAGTCTTCCAGCTTTGATCTTCTCTTTTGGAAGGTATGTTGGTTATGTTTTTTAGCATAGAACCAATCTATCCATTTGTGCACTAATTGTGTGTAAACTCTCAGAAAGAGTTGTATTTATCTACTAGATTCATCCACTACTTGACTAAACTCACATCTTTTCTAGTAACTTTTCCCACCATCTGTGTAGATGGCCAGGCTGTCTGTGCACAAACATGGTGACTCTTCTCACTGTCCTGTCTGCTGCCTGTCAGTCAAGCTCCCTGCCTAACTGCCCTGTATGGGCCGTCCACATGTTGAAGTGGTATCTACTCTTGATCTTTCTCTCAGATTCACAAAGATGTAAATATCCTTGATGAGCTAGTCAAGTTCTGCCCTGCCCCTAGTTCTCTATAAAATTTTAAGAATGGACTTTGTTAAACTGGCTGTGGTGATACACGCCTTTAACCTCAGGACTTGGGTGGCAGAGGGAAGCAGATCTCTATGAGTTCCAGGCCAGCCTGGTCTGCAGAGCAAGTTCCAGACCACAAAGGGCTACAGAGTGAGACCCTGTCTCAAATGTACAAATAAATAAAGAAGCCATTAAATAAGTAGTAATGGTACACACACCTTTAATCCCAGGACTTGAGAGGCAGAGGCAGGTGGATCTCTGAGTTCAAGCCAAGACTGATCTACAGAGCGAGTTTCAGGATAACTGGGGCTACACAGAGAAACCCTGTCTCAAAAAATAATTAATAATAAAAAATAATAATAATAACAATGTGGAGCATTTGCTACCCTTACAAGAATCAGATTAGGTTCATCTGCACACATAATAAATAAAATAAATTTAAATATTTTTTAATTTACTTTGAATTCTTCTTTTACCCAGGATTATTTAAGTGTATTTGTGTCATTTCCAAATACTTGGCGATTTTCTCAAGATCATTCAGCTTTTGTTTAGTCATTTGTTTGTGTCTTGGATTATTTGTATTCCACTGTATCCAGAGATTGTGTTTGATTTGTAATTGTTTAAAATGATAAAGATTTGCCTTATGTCCATAATACAGGCTGTCATTGTAAGTACCCCACATTTACTTGGAAGGGCTGTGCGTCTTGCTGATATTGGATGGGCCATTCTATAAATGCTTTCTGTGTCCCTAGCTGGTCTATACCTCTTTGTCCCAGCAATTACTGAGGAATGGCCCTGAGTCTCTTCTCTGTCTATAGTGCTGGATTTCCCATTTATTCTTGCAGTTCTTACCATTGCTACTTAATGTAAGCATCATTCTTAAGTGAATTAGCCCCTCCATCATCATGAGATGATCTCCTTCATCCACATACAATCTTTCCTTGAAAATCTGTTTCCAATATTAATATAACTACCCAAGTTCACTTTAATTAGTGTTAGGATATATCTTTTCCTATCCTCTCAAGGTCTCTGCCTTTCTTACACTGTGTTTCTTGTAAGAAGCATTTAGTCAGTCTTCCTTTTTATGTAATCTGCTAGTCTCTGCCTTTTCTTTTGTTTTGAGGTCTCACTGTACAGCCCAGACTAGTCTCAAACTCTTAACTCTCTTGCCTCAGCTTCCCAAGCACTGAGATTACAGGTGTGTGCTTCCACATCCTATAGAGTGTGCCTTTTGCGTGATAGTTACCATGTCTGAGTTTAATTGTATCCACCTGTCTGTCCCATCTGTTCTCCCATTTTTCCACTCCCTTGCCTTCATTTATACCATCAGAATATTTGTGTGATTTTATTTTATCTCAACTGTCAACTTATTAGCTATAAGTTTTATTAGCTTGGGGTTGCTTTATCAGGAAATCCAGATGGATGTTCAATATCCAAGGGAAAAAAAAAAAAAAATACAGCAAGCCTTCCAGCAACGTTACACCAGTTCACACATATAAAATGTTGGAACAGTCACCCCCATCGGCTTCACCTGTCTGCTGCTATCACACACTTCACATAGGTTGCAATCCCCTAGCTACATTTTAATTACTTTTTTAACAGTTGGACGAATTGTTAGATAACAAGTATTATTTCCAACTTACTCACATTATTGCCTCGTCTGGCATTTTTCAAGTATCGTGGCCAATCCATGCCTGGAGCGTCTGTTTCTCTCTGCGGTGAGACTCACCTAACACTCTGTAGAGCATCTTCTCCTGACAAACACTCCTGTGGTTTGGATGATGGTTTCAGTGTCCCCAGGCTTCATGTCTGAAGTTTCACTCCTCCTGTGAGGAGGTAGAAATTTAATCTGACTAGGGTGTTTAGAGGTTGGCCCTTTGGGAGGGGATTAGTAGACAAAGTCACCGGTGTGAAACCCCAGGATTGAGTCCAGATGCTTTCAAAGAAAAGGGAGAGAGAAGAGAAACCCTCCTTGTGATGCCTTGAACTCTCTCGGGACTCTGCCAGCAGGAAAGCCTGCACCATCTCAACTCTGAGACAATGAGCAAGAACCATAAGCTAAATATATGTCTTTCCATTATAATCTACTCGTGTTATTATTGGTGACAAAAAAAAAAAACAGACTAAATACATGCTTTTGGCTTTTGTATGCCTGAAAGCTTGCATTCTGCCTTCAGTTTTCAAAGATATTTTCACAGATGGTGTGCTAGGTTGGCAATATTTTTCTCTTGCAACATTTGAAGGTGCGAGAAGTCAGCTGTCATTTTGTCTGTGTTCCTCTGCTTTTAATTCTTTAGTGGTGGCTTGCTGCACTTTGCTTAGAATATGTGGGTTAAATTGAGCTTCTTAGAAATTAAGGCTTATTGTAATCATCAAATTTGACAGAGCAGAGGGGGGCATTCTTTCTTAAAAACTAAAAATACTAAATGCTGGCAAAGCAGTGAATCTACTAGGAGTCTGTTACATTGCTGTTGGGAATGCAAATAAAACACCAAGTTCATAAAAGATTGGCAGGTCTTATGAAGTGAAGCCTACACCTATCATGTCATCTATGAACTCAAGAAAAAATGAAATTTTATGTCTCATACAATAAATAGCCCATAAATGGATATAAACATTTTGTTTATAATAGCCAAATACCAAAAAAAATCCCAAACTAGTGGGCGGATAAATTATAGTATAGCAACAGATTAGAGTGCTTCTCAGCAGTAAAAGAGAATGCCAGGTGTGATGGTACACACCTGTATCCAGTATAGGGAGATATATAGTAGGAGGGTCAGAAGTTCAAGGTCACTCTCAGCCACATAGCTAGTTCAAGGCCAGCCTAAGCTACATGAGACCATGTCCCAAAATAAATTAATTTAATTTAATAAGAAGTAGAAATAGGGTCACTGAGATGGCTCAGAGGGTAAAGTGTTCCCTATGCAAAGGCCAGGACTGGAGTTCAGCTCCTCAGTGCTCACAGAAAAGACAGTGCAGTGGTGGGGGAGACAGACAGGTACCTGGGGTTCACTAGCCAGTCTAGCCAAATGAGCAAACTCTAGATTCATTCAGAGATCCTCAATAAGGTGGAAATATGTTGGAAAGTGATTGAGAAAGACACCCCAACACTGACCTCAGGCCTATACACACGCTTGGCATAAGTACATACAACCCACACGTGCGCACCCACACACGCGCATACACAAGACAGCATCCTCTGATTCCACCTCATATGACCTTCGAGAGCAGTCACGGGAGCATTTTTTGTCAGATCCTGAGGTCGAATAGATGACAAACTTCCCAGAAAGTGCAGAGTGTGGTGTAAACGTGTGTTTGGCTGTGGTGAGTACGTCTGCCCAAGCCTGCGGAGCCGTGGTGAGAAGAGATACATCCTACGCTAAGCTCTACTTCCCTAAGTCTGACTTTCAAAGAAGCTCCAACTTCCAGCTTCCACTCCAGCATGTGAGAGCCCGGATGTCACCCACTCGATCCCAGCAGAAGTAAAAGGCTAACCAAAGTGAAACAGCAAAGACTCTTCTAGATGTAAGAGAAACGGGGTCTCAGGAAAAGAAATATCCCAAATAAGAGAAACCCGGAGGTAACACTGAGTAACCTGGGCTGAAACAAGAAATCGGGAGCAGAAACCTGCCCAGGAACCCGGGCCAGGGAGGGATCAGAACCAGAACCAAGGATCAGTCCAAACTGCAGGTGGCAAGTCTCGGGCGTGCCTTCATTCAGACCCCACTTGCCCACCATGTACTATCGAGACCTGGCCTGTGCCAGAACACAGGCTCCAGTAGCTCGCAGCCCATGTTTCAGGGCATATCTCCAAAGCTATTCTTATTCTTTCAATGTAAACCTCTCTTCAGTAACCAAGAAGCCCGAGGCTCCATCCAAATGGCATTTCCTTGGCCATCCTTCACTTAGCACTAAAGCTTCTAGATTTCAAATTAATTCCTAGAACATGATCTACTTAAGAGTTGAAATGTTCTCCTGTATCCCAGCTCCCTCACAGAAGGATTCAGGGAGGAAAGGAGAAAGGGAGAGATAGAGGGAAGGAGGGAGGGAGGGAGAGAAAGGAGCTCAAATAAGTGGGGCCTGTGGATATTGTGCTTTGAAGGAACTTTTGATTTTGGTTTCTTTAAAAACACAAAATAGCATTTGGACTATATTTTCATTCCCATCCCAGGTGTAGTGGATGATAATTAGTTAGATTTGGACTGTTTGTTGCTGGTAGCTATGATTTGATTATGTGCAGCTTGTTCTTATGATAGCATGCCACTTGGACTTCTGGGAACTTTGTTTAGAATATAACCCAGAGAGCCAGGGAGGGGTAGTTAGCAGTTGGTGGGTTGGTTTGTTCTTTGTTAGTCCAGCTCACTATTGGCTCCTGCTCCCCAAGCTTGAGCCAGCCAAAAGGGGGCTTCTTTCTCTCTTTCAAGACTGCTACACGGACAATGAAGATTTCTTTCTCTCTTCCTATCCTTCCTTTCTCTTTCCTGAGCTAAAGGGTAAAAAAGCACAATAGCCACGTGCTACAGGGTATCTTATGTGTGAGAACTGCCCTTCTATCTAGATTTCAAGACTTTTACAGGTAAGGATGGTTCCCCAAACTCAGTTAGTAATATCCAGTGAACAGATAGATCCATAGATCCATGATGTGTAAGTGGAGGCATGGATGGTCATTGGGAGGATTGAGGAGTCGGGGAATGGAGAGGGGCATGAGTAGATGCATGGAGGGGTGGTAGGTGGGGGGGTGGGAGAAGGGAGAGATGTATAAGTAGACAGAGAAATGGGAGGTAGATAGAAGGATGGATGAGTGGATGGAGGAATGGCTGAATGGGTCGAGAGATAGGCGAATGGCTGTAGGGATGGATGATGGATGGGAGGGAAGGGTGGACGAGTGGATGGATGAGTGGACAGGCCTATGTGAACAGGATAGAGCAGTAGGTGTGTGGATGGAGGGATGGATAGATCACACAAGCTCTCATCGCCAGAGCATCCCATGTTCAGATGGATCTGCAGCTCACTCACCCGAATCCTCGATCACTAGCATCATCAGCTCCCTGAGATGTGGTCACCACTACCCACCCATCACAAGCAGGTGCCAGTGGAGCAGAAAGCCATTAGGCGCCTGCCTTGGCATGTTCAGTGACCGCCTCTGGGACCCCCTGCTGCGTTCCTTCTCCTGTCACTCATCCTTCCTTCAGCAAATTGTTTCTCACAGTAACCTGTCAGGCTTGGAGACAATGACACCCCATCCCATCCAGAGGAACAACAGACACAGATGTCATGCTGTGCCTGCTCAGGGGACTGTGGCGCCTGAAGAAGCCTTCACTCAGGGGTGGGAAGGAGGTGAAACTCAGGAGGTGCCCTGAACTGAGTCTTCAGAAAAGAGCAAGGAAACATCTAGTGTTCATGACCGACTGTAGGGTTTTTTTTCTAATTAGGGGAGTTCTGTTTTGTTCCTAGTTTACTCAGAATTTTTAGCAGAATGGAAACTGGATTTTGTCTGATTCTTTTTCTAATTGGCACAACCTTTGCCATTTTCTTCTTGAGCCCGATGATGTGACTGGTTGTATAATGGATCTTTGAGTACTGAACAAGCTTTCTGTACCTGGGAGAGATTTCACCTGGTCATGGTAAGTAGGTTCTTTTTACTCACTGCTGGGCTCTGTGTTTTGTGGAAGGTTGTTTTGTTTTGTTTTAATAAAGGATTATTTTATTGGTTTAATTTGTTCTTTGACCAAGAGCCACAGATTTCTGGCACTCCTTCATGGAAAAGACAGAAATGGGCAGGACCATCTCTACAAGGAGACATAATGACAGGGAGCCAGGATCCAGGAGCATCCTTCAATCCAGACAGCTACCTATGGACTCCAGCCCGTGGCTCTCACAGTGGCCCGCCAAAGACAGTCAGTATAAATGTGACAGCCAGCACCATCAATAACATGATTTAATTAAGAGATAATGCCAATGAGACGGAGAGCACTGGTGCTGGGATAATGGCTCCGGTAGCCCAGAGGAGCATGGTAACTCCAGGCTCAGATACTAATGCATCATCCTGCACACTGTTTTGAGAGAATTACAATATCTTTCAAATGTCTTCAGACTTTTATTCTCCTTGCACGGTCTCTGAGTTTTCTCTGGCCCCATTGCTGATTAGTTCCAGCTAAATCTGCCTATTCTCATAAAAGAAAAGATCATGCATTTTATTTTTTCAATTAACTTGAAGAAATCTATCAGGAGAAAAAGTCTAAACGTACCTCATCATTCACAAACCAATTTCTCCCTTGCCCCCTTCCCCTCCTCCTCTTCCCTCCTTCTCTTCTTCTTCTTCTTCCTCCTCTTTCTCCTCTCAGTGTTAGGGGTCAAAGTGTACTCTAGGGAAGTATTGGACCTCTGGGTTCCACCCCTAGCTTGGGGTAGTGGGTGGTCCAGGGTGGGCATGACCTCCCGCTAGCTGGAGCCCCCAGAGGGCTCTGTCCAAGCTGGAGCTGCTGTACCCCGACCCAGAAAAGCTAGTGTGTGGGTGCAGCCTCTTCCACCGCTTCCAACCTAGGTGCCTGGTGTTCAGAGTCCTCTCTGGCCAGCTCACTGGCCTTGGCAGGAGGAGATGGTGGTGTTCAGTTAACCCCATGGATCTACTTGGAGAGAGCACGGTTCCAGCCTCACACTCTCAGGCAGCTCTCAAGGCATGCAAGGACCTCACCCACACGACCTGGCCAAACATGCCTCTTGGCCCCAGCAGGGCTGGGAGACCTCTGAGGACTCCATATCCCAGAAGAATGATTCCAGGATCTTGCAACAGGTGATCGGTACCGATGGCCCAGCCCGAGGCCGTCTGGACAGTCTCCCAAGCCTCCGAGGCTGCTTGCGACTTGGCGCAGCTGCTCCTAGGGGGAGAGTGGGTTTCCACTGAATGAATAACAACCTTTTCTAACTGCTTTTCCTAGTCATGAATTGCCCTCTACCCAGGCTCAGCTGTGCAGCACTCCAGTAGTGAAAGGGGAGGGTAAAGGTCTCTGACGAGTTCCTAAGAGGCCAGAACAGCACCTTATGGAAAGGAGGCCGCCTGGGTTCTGGATCAACTGTTCTGGCCACATGACCTGCCACTGAGACTCACTGCTGTTTTAGTGCCGGCCCTAATGGGGCAAGCACAGCCCAGCACTTGCTTCTGAGGGTGTTGGCTTCAGACTCAGACGATGTAAGGGGTTCTGGGGAAAGTATTACCACTGTAAGTGAGAGCAGCCTGCTGTCCAGGGTTTCCCCAGCCCTCTGCACCTGAGCCTTACTGAGGATCTCACCCTGTGAAGGCCTCTATGGACAGAGCCCTACCAAGAAGGGGTACACAGCAATTTCCAGCGAGCTAATGTTCACCGCCATCTAATTGCATATTGAGAACATACGCTTTGTCATGTGCCCACTGCCCACTCAATGAAGCTTAGAGGACCTAAGGAGGGAGGAGGGTAGGCTGGGAGGACTTGAGGAACCTGGTGAGGTCCTCCTGCTGATCCAGACCAGCTTCTCTCCCCAGAGCTTTGTGGTGGGCAACCACAAGGCCTATCCCTCTAGGGCAAACCATCATCTTTGCCAGAGGAGAGTCAGAGTCTTTCCTTTCTGTCCCAACAGGAGGCTGGATCCTGGGGGCAGCTGGGAATTCCAAGGGTCAAACCCTGTCCCTTGGCACTTCTTCCTAGAGGTCACTGCCCAGAGGGGCCCAGAGCTCAAGGAGGCAGCATCTCCTGAATCCTCATTGTTGGGACACAGCAAGGGCTGCTCAGAACACTCCCTGAGGTCTTTCCCAAACCCCCAAGAACCACAAAACACCTACAGAGGAGAAGCTTGGGGAAGTACCAAGGAGCTTTAGGGAGCTGGAACTACCCCTTGCAGAATCTGGGGAATAGGCTCACAGCCTTTAGTATATGTACTCCAAGCTCAAGGACTCACATAGCACATACCACAGGATTCCTCCAGGCAGATGCTGTCCCCTGAAGCCTGGCCCAGCTTCTAGCCCTACCTGTTTGTGATCAGGTTCCTGGTGGGCATGGACCCCTTAACCAAGCAGCCAGCAGCAGGGGCTCATAAGGGTCTCGATGTTGCCCTGGCTCTTGTATCAGCCCAATAGCTGTGGGCGAGAATGGGCTCAGCCAGGACTTCCCACCACCCTGCACTTGGCTCAGGCTCACAAAGACGGACTTCTTGGTGAGACTTTCTACTTGGTACATTTAACCCTATCCCTCCAAAAGCCTGCTGGGAGCCAGGTGTGGCAACACACACCTTTAATCCCAGCATTTGGGAGGCAGAGATGGGTGGACCCAGTCCAGCCAAGGCTGCACAGTTGAGACCCTGTCTCAAAACAAAACAACGATGTGGCCAAAATCTTAAGTTGTTGGCAGACTTCTGTTCAAAATTTGCCAAACACTTGCTTGATGATGTTTTTGGTTTTTTGGTTTTTTGGGGGGTTTTGTTTTTGTTTGTTATGGGTTCAGTTTTGTGTGTGTGTGTGTGTGTGTGTGTGTGTGTGTGTGTGTGTGTGTGTGTGTGTTTTGTTTTTACAAATTATACATTACACAAATTATGAAAACTTCAATATATATACTGTTCTTGAAACATGGTATTCTTGTGACCTGAAAAATTTCTAGTAACATGTCCAAATGTTTATTTCATGAGCAATAAAGTTAAGTAAGACATTTCAAATGTATTATTTTATGTTTATAAGTATTTGCCTGCATATATGTATCACCTGTGTGCTTAGTGCCTGTGGAGGCCAGAAGAGCAAGTCAGAGCCCCTAGAACTCAAGTTATAGATGGTTCTAAGGCACCAGTAGATGCTGCGAATTGAATCTGGATCCTGGAGAAGCCAGTGCTCTTAACCTCTGCACCATCTCTCCAGCCCAATTAAAACATTTTAGAGCCAGGCATGGTGGTGCACCCCTTTAATACCAGTACATGGGAAGCAGGCAGATCTCTGCAAATTCAAGGTCAACCTGGTCTACATAGCAAGCCCCCAGGCTATCCAGGGCTATATAGTAAGAACCTGTCTAAAAAAAGAAAACATGACTTAGTGGCTAGGAGTGCAGGCTGATCTTTCAGGAGACCTGGCTACAACTGTCCTCACATTAACAGGTTTCCTAGGGAAACCTGGAGAGTTCCTAAATACTCAGCCAATGGTCATTCACCAAGGGCCTTCCACACTGACATCGGAAGATTGTCAATCACCTGGGCTTGGGAGGGACTACCTGAGTCTTCCTAGAGACACTTGCCTATGGCCCCTGAGATGGCTTTCAGATGGGTTATGAAGAAAGCCCCCAACACAAAGGGAGACAAACACACTGGCATCAAGAAAAGATGTAAGGTAACCACCAGGTAGTGGACATAGCTAAGCAGGTCAAACAAGACAAGAGGAGCCCAGGAGCCAGGTCAGCAAGCCTCCAAAGAAGGCTATAGGAAGGGGGACCATACTTGGAGACCACCCCTAAGTAGTCAGCATACCCAGGACAGGTAAGTTCTGGTCCCACACTGGGAAAGGCCAACCCCACTCTCAGACTGTACAGAACTCACAACACCTGAACTCCGAGGGATTCAGGCGGCACCAGCCAGGGACAAAAACAAGAGGCATCAGGGTTCCATCAGAGGGGGTTGGCTAAGTGTAGGGAGGGACCTCAGGGCTAACCCTGAGAGTTGCACCCAAGCACAGAGAGGGAGCTGCAAATTTGAGCCCCCAAGGTTTTTTGGCCTAAGCATGAGAACAGAAAGAGGAAGTAGATATGGTAGGCCATCCCAGGGATCTGACAAGACAGTCCTTGCTGTTGCTGCCAAAGTCCCAGGTATTGCTCAGGGCAGGATCCATCAGAAGGGCCTTTCATACATCCTGTCCTCTCCCAGCATGATCAAGGGGCTCTCCCTCCCTGGTCAGTCCTCAGCTCCTTGGACCCTCTGCCATACCCACACTGCCATACACAAGGCTGTTTCATCCTTTCTTGAAGCTGGGGAGAACCCCAGGGGAATGGTCAGACAAACTACAGAGCCAGACAGAGACAAGGGTGCTAAGGCAGCAACATGGGGCACTCAGACCATGTGGCAAGGATACAAGACACAGAGGACCCCTGCCCCTCTCCTGGACTGCCGCACAACACTGAAGACGCTTGCCCCTGCCTCAGCATTACTATCCAACTCTGCCAGCCCCCTGCGCCAAAGCCCAGCGAGAACTCAGAAATGGGAAGCAAGCCACCCACTGTTCTCACTTGAAACTGGGAAGGAAGCACCTATTTCTAGCCCTTTAGGAATGACTAAACTAAAGAAAGATATCTGCTCTATCTCCAAGGGTAGCTGGTGCCACTGATAAGGGGGAAGGGAGGGTCTGGCAGGCTAGATGCTCACTCAGGTACCTGCCTGCACCTGAGCCCTCTATCTCAAGCTTTCCCCCCTATGCATTTTCTCATTAAATGTTGACCTGGGGGACATCCCCACAGCATCAGCAGAGCTTCTCTTGGCACAGCTGGGGAATCCGAGCCTTTGAGAGTCTCCTGGGTAAACGGGCAGATGCGGAGATGAGACTGACTACTTAAATGACAAGTTTTTAAAGCACACCACTGGGCTCCACAACAGCTCTCGTGCAAGTCAAGCTTTTGGGTGGTGCGTGGAGACTCAACAGCCAGCCATAGGGGTCTCAGCATTGTCTCCAGGCCTGAGCTCACCTCCCCTCGGCCAACCCTCATTTCCCCATCAGCTCTGCTTGACAGGCTCAGCTGGAGCACTCCAAAGGACATAGTCGGGCAAGACTTCCCCAGGACTCAGCCACACCAGCGCAGGACCCAGGTACTTTGGGGGAGGGCTCGGAGCAAGGTCTAATAGCATACAGCTGTAGCGCTGCTGCAGAGTCCTTTCCTGGGAGTCCTGCCCGGCAAGAAGAGGTTCTGGGTCTAAGGGCTGGCATTCCAGTGTAATGACAGCTCGGGGTGTATAGACTGAATAACACACGAGAAGGCTTCTGTCCCTTTGTCCCTGAGATACTGCAGGCCAAGGGTCTCGCTGCCAGCTCATCCTTGCCCAGCAGACAGACATATCCAACCTAACTGTGGTGACAGGTGATCCCCTTTGGGCTCAGCTCTCAGAACCCCATGAGGCCACCTAGTCACTTTCTCTGTGGTAGGACGGTGACCACCGCACTCCTCGTACCTCCGACACTTTCTCTTTATAAGACCTACAAATTAAATGGCATCTTCTCCATGGGCTTTCCTCATCTCTATAGCTGTGACCAAGGCTGAGCATTTTTCTTTGAAGCCACTAATAATTACTTCTGCAATGATGATATGAGCATTTAGGAACATAAGGCGGTAGGGCCCCAAGCCCTGGGCAACATCGGCCCTTAGGCCCTGCTGGGCTCTACCTGTAGCAGCCTGGCCTTCTCACTGCTCTGGGGCTCCTCAGTTACTAGGCCCTAGACTGAGCGTCTCCCCACCTCATACTCACAAATGCCTGTGTCATCACCCAGGGACCTCTGGCCAACAGTCAGCAGGGAAGAGAGTGGCTGGGGTGGCCAAGTCACAAGCTGCTATTCCAAATAGAACATGGCAGGGTCTGAGAACTTCCACCAACTAAAAGCAGCTTAAAGAAAACTGAACTGAGTCATAGGTTACCAGCCTCAGAGTCCTCGACCCTGTGGGTCTAAAGTGTAAATGTTTCTATCACATAATGAATCTTCAGGCCCACGGGGAAGTTCTGCATTAGGACTGCAGCCACGGGCCTCATCCGTCATACTCAGCATGGTCCGAGATGGCTGCAGATCACCTACCATATCCACATCCCAGGCACTATAAACGAAAGGCAAGAGCACAATTCAACTCTGGACACTTCCTGAAGTAGCACCCTCAGTTCCTCCACCGGCTTCACCTTGATGACCTGCGAAGCAAGAGGAGGATGGGGAGAGGCTGTCAGGAAGGTCTCAGCACTCTTCAAGGGGCTTCGCCACAGGGTGCGCTACTGAGGTGAGGCCAGGTGGGGTAAGAAGGCCACACCAACTGATTGTTTGTAGGGACTCTGAGTTTTGGTTTTTTTTTTTTTAATGCTGTTTTTTCCAGTCCATTGTTTTTTATGTTTTACCACAATTTAAAAAAATAAATATTTTTTTAAGGGGCCAGGCGGTGGTGGCACACATCTTTAATCCCAGCACTTGGGAGCAGAGGCAGGCGGATCTCTGTGAGTTTGAGGCCACTGGGATCTACAGAGTGAGTTCCAGGACATGCAGAGCTACAACAGAGAAATCCTGTCTCAAAAAAAAAAAAAAAAAAAAAAAAACCATACAATAACACACACACACACACACACACACGTATTTTTTACTACTTTATGTGTATGACTGTTTTGCACTTACATATGTATTATGTCTATGATATGGGTACCTGGCACCTGTGGAGGTCAGAAGAGGGTGTTGGATCCCAGGAAGTTGAGAGCTGCTGTGGTAGCTGGGAATCAAATCCAGGCCCTCTGAAAGAGCAACAATTGCTCTTAACCACTGATTAATCCCTTTTACTATGATTTTTAAAACCAAGTAGAAACCAAGGCTTGGTTGTTCGCTTGCTTTTTATTTCTGTATTTTTAATGCATGAGCTGAGCTATGTGTGCGGGCTTGATGCCTCATGTATGGCCTACCTTACATCTCTCAAAAATTATTTTTAAGTTAGCACACATAGGGAGTTTCACTATGGAATATTCATACATATACAGCAGCTTGATTTGGTGTCTTGGGTAATTCAGGAGGCAGCTAAGTGCTGACTGTCATGATCCCATTTTCACAGAACTAAGAACGTGCACAAAAGATGGAGGAAGACGACCTGCATCTCGAGTGCAGAGGAACACTCGGAATTTTTATGTTAAGAAAAGCTTTTTGGTTTAACTGACTGGTCACTAGAGGTTCGTGTTCCCACCCCAGCTGTGGTGTAGTTGTCTACGAGTTGGAATTGGGATGCTTGATGCAGGTGGCTATAATCCGGTTAGGTGCAGCCATTCTGACACCTGTAGCTTGTCTTTGGGATTGCGTGCTGCATGAGTTTATGGGAACTTTTGGCTTAGGGCATAAAAGGTAGGCGTTGGCTGGTTGGTAGTTCATTGGTTGGGTTTGCTGTCATTAGTTTGATAATTCCTAAAAGAATAAAGGTTGGAAAGATTCAAACTTAGGACAGCCTTTAAAAAGAGGTTGTGAAGATTTCTACCTTTTTCTCTTTCTGTATTAAGACCCTTTGTAAAAGTGGTGAAGATTTCTTATCCTTCCTTTCTCCTTCCCTAAACTGAGGGTAAAAGATTGTAGTGTACAGCTACATCCAAAAGGAGGTACTGGCTTAGACCAGCTCCAGACTTCTCTGCGTGGCATAACCCAAGAGAGAAGACAAAAAAAAAACAAAAAACCCTCATTTCAGACCCAGCATGGGAACTAAATCTGACTCCAGGTCCTCAGTCAGATCCACTTCTTTTTGCAGTGGACAGCAGTCCATGGAGAGATGCATAACCAGTTGGTCAAAGCACAGAAGTGCTGGGCCCTAAAGAGGATTCCACACACCCTCATACCCCAAGGCTCAGGGAACATCATGGAAAAGGTAAGGAAAACAATGTAAAGAATGTAAGAGCTAGTTCAGTGGTTCTCAACTTTCCTAACGCTGCAACCCTTTAATACAGTTCATGTGTGGTGACCCCCAACCATAAAATTATTTTCGTTGTTACTTCATAATTTTGCTGTCTTTAGGAATCGTAATGTAAATTTCTGATATGCGGGTGGTCTTCAACAGACCCTGTGAAAAGGTTGTTCGACCCCCAAAGGTTGAGAACTGCTAAGCTAGATGATGAAGCTGAATGTTGCTATCTTCCGGACATATCACGTTCATGAACTCCCAAGCAGCCAACTGTGGTTGACAAACCCAGCCAAAATCCCAGCAGAGATGAGGCAGACTGTCTCCAGGCCTCTCTCCTTACTGAGGAGCTGCTGGCAGTTAACGCTTGCTGCAGGAGGAAGATTTTTGAGTGTCCCCACTGGTAAGGTTTCCAAGCTCCATGGATGCCCTGATACCCATACACACATGGACAGCATTAATTGGAATAAGTGGGCAATTAGGAAAAATAAGTATATTGGGTAGGAGAGATGGTTCAGAGGTTAAGAGCACTGACTTAAGGTCCTGAGTTCAATCCCCAGTGACCATATGGTGGCTCACAACCATCTATAATGGGATCAGATGCCCTCTTTTGACATCCAAGTGTACACGACAGAGGATTCCTATAAATAAAATAAGTTATATCAAGTTGGGAGGGAGACATGGACATGTTTGGAGATACAAAAAAAAGAGAGGGGGAAATGGAAGTGTTTATGATCATAGTTCATTGTATATCATGGAATTCAAGATTTCTTTAAAAATTATAATTCAAAAAATTTTTTAAAAAGAAGCTTAAGCCTGAGGCTGTGGGATGAGAGGACAGTGGGGCCCTCCTGAGATACAAAACCCACACACCAGCACGTGCACAGCCAGGTCCATGATGGCCCAGTCAAGGTACCACTCTAGGCTGAGGTCACACTCTCAACAACTAGGCCATTCCAGCAAAAGGCCAGACATGTCAGGGAAGTTCTGGACAGATTGGAACAAGTGTCCCATACTACTCTGGGTACAGGGAAAAGAGTTGGAGACAGGCAATGAAAGCTGAGAAATGCCAAGAAATGCTAAGCTGGCTTCCCGGGGATGGTAGATGGTAACAGGCTTCAACCCCAGGATAGCTGCTGGTACCTTGTCCGTCTCAGGACACAAACCATACTCCTGCAGCAGCTCACACCCACAGCCCACACCTGCACCAGCTCCACCCCCAAGCTGTGTCAGGGCAGAGGTCAACCATAGCTCAAACCAGACTCAACAGCAGGAGGCCAGGTGGGAAGCAACAGACAGCAGGTGGAGAGCTAACAGCCTCTGTCCACCTTGAGCATACAGCCCCAAGGCCTTGGTCCACCCCAGTCTTCCTCACAGAGGAGAAAACCGGATGCTGGCACATGAGCATCTGCCAAACACGGGACAAAAACTACCAAAGGAAGACTTTTTATTTTCAAGTTTCTATGGAGATATTACAAACATGTAGACTTAAAAGAACATTTAAAATTTTTAGTAACTGTTTAGCTTTAAAATAAAAATATGATTAGGCAAAATAATAAATAATGCCATCCCAGGTCAACTGTTAAGATCAAGTGCGTCATCTACCTGGTCACACCACCCACTCAAGGCCCCAGTGCCCTCATGTACAGCTCACCCACGTACAGTGCCCTCAGGCTACAGCTCACCCAGCCTCCTAGTGATGCAGAATGAGAGGGCCACACTGTCCAAATCTTCACTTTATTTTTAATATAAAAATGCAAATTTGGAAACCCACCCTGCCTTTCCCCCCTAACATAATGCTTTACCTCTTAAAAATAAAAATAAAGTACTAATTCTATATACATCACATGTACCATACAAAAATGTATCCAAAGGTCTATTGCTACCAAAGTGTTCTAAATTAAAACAAGTTACAGAAAGCCCCTCATTGTAAACAAAAGATTACAAGTTACAAAATCAAAGTACACACAGGCCAGTCATGTATATAACCACGCAACACATTCTGCTCCCACACCAAGTTGAATTTTTATGTGCCTGTATAAAAAACGCATATCAATATACCTTTGCAAATTTATTTTTCATTATAAAGCAAATGAGTACACTTTCTACAATAAATAACCCGCTGGGAGGCACGCCTGCAGGAGTCAGGGCGGAGCAGGAGACTCAGGGCAGACAGGACGATGAGCACAGGCCCTGCCCGGCAGCAGCTGGCGGGACATTTTTTTGGTGATTTGCAAGTGATGCACACAGCATAAATTTATTCCCTCTTTGCACAAAGTACCATTCAAAATAATGTCATTTCTTTCTTAAAATACACATTTGTCATTGTAAATTTACATCCCGTCTTATTAAATAAGCGGTACTCTGTGTAAAGAGCATGATCTACAAAATTATTAAACATTCAAAAGTCTTAAAAAAAAAAAAAAACTACAGATTAAAGTAAGTGAGGCCGCGGCACCATCAGTGGGACATCCACACCGCACTGCTCGGAACATGCCCGCCCCACTCGCAAAGCGCCAAGACGAGATGGTTTCATAGAAAACTTGGAAGTGAAACCTCCCCCTCCCTGGGGAAAAAGAATTAAAGAACTACATCTAGAAAATCAGAATAAGTTAAGTTCTGAACAATATACAAACATGTACATCTTATCAACACTATGGACAGGGCTCCCGGCTGGCTGTGGCCTTGGCCACTGCCTTTTGCTGGAAGCCACCTCAGTCAATGTCACTGAGGTCACTGGCTGGCTCCCCATGGACCCGGCTCAGATGGTTCATGGCTCGATCAAATGCAATCCGCACGGCCTTCCCGATGCTAGAGTTTCTCCCTTCCATCATTTTCAGCTTGTCGATGGTCTCGTCAACTCCAAGAGGAACCATCTTGGACTTGGGAAGCCACTGCCTTTTAGAGAGAAAACGAGCATAAGAACCACCAGCCCACACTCAGTATGGCCCACATCAGCCCCTGTGCATAAGAAGGAAGCTGGGAGTCCACAATCCAAGTTCCCCACATGTTGGGCCTCAGGCAGGATGGCTAGGGTGCATCCACCTAGCCATCTATGAACTCAGTCAGGCAAGGCATGAAAACCATGACACAATCCTCTTTCCCAAAAATATCCAAGTGGCCATGGAAGTAAGTTGGAACATACAGCTATGCACACAAGACAAGCCTAAGAATACAATATATGTAATACACAAGGTGAGCAGGTACACAAACACACGAATGCACACACACGCACACACACGTGCACACGCACGCACACACACAAGAGACAAGGCAAAATGTATGCGTGTACAAATCATAGGTCAGTGAACTCTGGAAGAGTTAAGGTGGCATCCTAGCACAGGTGAGGACCATCAAATGGGCAAGGCCACCATAAGCCTCACTGATGAACACCAACCAGCTGCTAGGAACCAGAGGGGTAGGGAGGAAAGAGGACCAGGGACATTGTAAGTCTCCAAAAGCAGCCACTCTACAGAGTGCTATGAAGCACCTCCTAGTCCTAAGCACACCCAGCAGACAGGGCCCAATTAAAAAGGGCCACATAAGAAAGGTCTGGACTCAGCTAAATATGGTCAAGATGTCAGCAGATAACACCCTCAGGGGTCTTAGGATCTGAACCATGGCATGATAGGGTCCCAGTAGCTCTGGGTGGAGACAAGATAGGGGAGATGGACAGGGAATTCCAGGAAGCGATGGAGCTTGTGTCCTGGCAAAGAAGTAGGGTCAGGAAGCCCACTGCAAGGGAGCCTGGAACAAGAAATGAAGACAGCCTGAGCCAATCAAGGATCTAGTAAGTAACAGGAGCTGTTGGATGGAAGTGACCAGCATTCCATCTGTGTTCCCCACAATCCCCATGGTGTCGGGGACAGTGTCCTTCTCAGCAGACAAGGACCAGGACATGGACAACTTGGAGGCACTCTGACTCAGCATGGGTAAAATCAAGCCCTGAGACTAATAGGACCCCAGCTCAGCCTGCTGCAGAGCCCCAGATACCACACTCACCAGCTTCTCTTATTGTCGAAAAACAAAACAAGAAACAGCTTCTCCTCAGACTTGGTCTGCATGTGCTCACCAATCTTCAGCACGTCCAGGGGCGGGGCAGGGATGGTGACACCATTGTGGTGGCCAGGCACTCGTGGCATCTTGGGGTCAATGATCTGCCAAGGACATGCTCCAGTCACTCAGAGCACTCTCAAACTCAGAGCCACATGTCTTACAAGCTCACAGCCACTCACACACCTTCCTCCAGAGCCATGACAACCATATTCCCTTGGCAGCACAAGAACTGCAAGGTACAGAGCATGCACTGGGGCCCCACCCCAGGCCCCTACAGAACATCCTACTCACAGCCTCCAGACTCACCAGTGCTGGATAGGAGGGATAGCCGCTGCACTTGGCCCATACCACTTTCAGGGGCTCCAGGACAGAGGTGGCAGCATCAGTAGAAATCCACATGCTGTTCTGTCCCACCTCTAGGGAAAGAGGAACCTAGAGTCAGAACCAGCAGGAGCATCCCCAACTCGGCCCAGCACAGCCACAAACCCCTCCCAGGCCCCAGCTTCCCCAGCTGCTAGAGCAGGCATAGCATCACCTCAGCATAGGAGAGCCAGACTACCTCACTGTTCCTCCTGTGGAGGTCAAGCCTAGAAGCCTGCGAAAGGCCTCCCTGCCTTCCACCCTCCCCAACTCTAAGGCCTGTGACTCTGCCCCCAACACCTAAATACATTTGAACCTCTATTCTAAAGATGGGGTTCTTAGCATGTACCAGATGCCTATTACACAACCAAAAAAAAAAAAAAAAAGAAAGAATGAAAGAAAAGAAGAAAAAAACCAAACACCACCCTTGCTCTTCCAAACCTCATTGAGTACATCCCCAAGACACACCCTAAGACTCATTCGTGTGCAGGCCACCACTGACTACTGTTGGTAAGTGGTGTCCAACCAGTCCCTGGTCCTGCCTCACAACAGCAAAGTGCATCAGCCTCTCCATACACAGAACCCCCAGCGTTCCCATTACAGCTCACTGCAGCCTGTACAGCCATACCAGAGACCTGGTCTCTGGCCTGACACCCACAGAGCACAGCTGCTTTCACCGAGAGCTGCCCCCATCAATGCCCCAAATCTCAAGCAACAGCAGGCACTTCTATCCTGGCTTGGCCCAATTGGACAGGAAAGTCTAAAGAGAGCCCAGCAAGCTCCTCTCCCTTACACTGTGGCCTGAAGCTAGGAATGATACCCTGCTGCCAACATTCAGTTGTAAAGGCAAATATCCTAGACAGATCCCGGTCTGGACAATGTCAAAGAACAGGAACTACCCAGAGCCAAGTGTACCCTAGCATGACAGTCATTCCCTCCCCACAGACTGTCTCTATACAATGTAGACAGGACAGGACAGAAATCTGGCCCGTGCAGCGACCCTCTGGTGAATACGCATAAGCTCACACCTTTTCTCAAGTGTGGGAGCTTGACTCATAGCCCCAAGCCAACAAGACTCTGTTACAAGAGGCCTTACCTCTCAGCCTACTGTCTGTATTCTAAATGCCCACAAAAAAGTATATTGCACTGCTGGGTGGTAGTGGTACACACCTTTAATCCCAGCACTCTGGGAGTTCAAGGCCAGCCTGGTCTTACAGAGTGAGTTCTAGAACAATCCTATCTCCAAAGAGAAACCCTATCCCTCCCCCCGCCCCCTAAAAGTGTGTCCCAACTTACCAGCTGCAATCCTGGCTGCCTTAGCATAGTTCCCGTTTTCAATACAAGATATCAGCTCACTGCGGTCTTCTAGTGTGTGCCTTCGCACAAGGGCAGGCTTCCCTCGCCCACACTTGGGTGTACTAAAACTTCAGGAGGAAAAGCAGAGATGAGTCAAATTGAGACTAGCCAGTGCAGAGTCCCCTGCCTGTAGCTTCATCCTATATCAGGTAGAGGGGCAGCCAAGGACTATATGGTGTGGAGACCCAAGAAAAGTGAGCCTGTCACAATCAGGGTACCTGGACCACCATTACCAGCATAGTACAGATAGGTGGGGCCATGCAGATCATAATCTCATTAAGAAAAAGATTGGGAAGTGGAAAGTACAAAGTGCAAGTTTAACTATATACTAATTTAGATTAACCTTTTATATAGTTTTACTTCTGACTTCCAGTTAAATTCTACCAAGCAGATCAATTCATCCCATAAGAAACTGTCCCTGAATGGCAAGAGCACACACATGAACTAACTCCAGGGCAGCCTTTCTCAAGGTCTTCAGATGAAGGCCAAGCACCCTGCTCCAGAGGATGCCCTACCTTGAGTCACAGAGCGGGCTGTTGCTAGAACAAATACTGGATTCAGATGCACAGCGCCGTCGGGGCGCAGCTTTCCTACCAGGCCCACTGCCCGGCTCCTGCTCGCTTCTAGTACCCCCAAAGCCATTGGTGAGACCTGGAACACAAGAAGCAGGCAGATGCACGGTCACCTACACCAAAACAGCAGCTCACACCCCAAATATTCCTACACTTCTGTCTTCTGTAGAATTGTTAACATTAGAATACATTTTCCAAATTGCTTTTTTTTTTTTTTTTTTTTTTTTTTGTAAGGCAGGGTTTCATAGACCCCAGGTTGCTCTTGAATTCCTCCTCATCCTGCCTCCCAAATGCTAGATTAGTCATGAGCTACCACACCTGGTTCATGTAGTGCTGGAATCGAACCCATGTTTTTATGCATTTATGCATGCTAGCTGAACACTCTACCACCTGAGCTACTTCTCCACCCCATAAAGAACATTTTTTACAAAAACCAGTGTCTTGTTTTTCACTCCCATGACCTTAGTGGACACAGATACACTGTTAAATGAAATAAGCACAACAAATCACAGTAAACAGTCAAGGCGGTTCTGATGTAACAGACACTCTCAACAAGTAATCAACCAGTTCCATGAATGCAAAGCAAAAGAATTAACAAATTCTTTTAATTTGTTAATTTGCTAATTAACAAATTAACAAATCACATACACTTCTGTGAGCTTACAAAAAAGCTAGACTGTCCACTCCACAGGGAATGAGTGGTGTCTAGATGAGGGACCCTACAGTGGTGGAACACTACATACAATACTCCACATAAACACACTGATACATATGGAACTTCAAAAATTAGTAAACAGAAAATTAAGTTGTTTTTAAAAAAAAAAAAAAGCAGGGCTGGGGAAGTGGCGGAGTGGTGGAGCACTTGCCTAGCATGCATGCAAGCCTTAGGTCTGACCACCAGCAAAAGACCAATTATCTCAAAATATAGGTGTTAAGAAGTTTTTTTAAATGCTGAATGAAACACTTTAAACTAGAAAATGTGGACCCAATTTATCTGAGCAATCCCTCAAGTCCCCAAGCACCAAAGCTCGTGGAGCTTGGCCCTGTTGGGGCAAGCCACTATGACACACCTGCCCACAGGAAGCTGAACCACGCTGGTGACCAAGTATATCAATGTCTGGACAAAAGCAACCACATCATCTTGATATTTGAAAAGTATTTTAATAAAGACAAATCTGAGTCAGCCACCACATTCCTCCCAACGAAGTCCAACCTTCAATTTAAGTCAGAAAGTAGGAAGAGGCACATCCTTCCATGGCCCCTGCACAGACCTCCCTACACCAGGAAGATCATGTCTCGGCTGTGCTTGAGACAGGGAAGGACAGCAATGGGGATGGACAACATTCTTTTTTATACATGCCCATCTTCCCACATATCCTTAAAAATATAAAAAACTATTTTCAAAGTAAAACATGTAAACTTATAAACATTTTCTTAGAAATATTTGAGATGACTGATATTTGAGATGACTGTCTAGATTACAAGGTTTTCACTACATTCTCCCACATCCCACCTGGAAAGGACCTGCCTGTAGGGACAAGGCCTCTGAGAAGCTTCTTGTCACCCTTTGTTTGCTCATTGGCAAAGCAGAAGACACAGGTCAGGGAAGAAGCCACACCCCACTCCCAAAGGCCCAAGATTTTTAGGGGCAGTGGAATATGCTGCTCATGCCACTTCCCTAGCCCTGCTTTTTTTTTTTTTTTTAAAAAACAACTTAATTTTCTGTTTACTAATTTTTGAAGTTCCTTAGGAGCTGGGATCCCAACAACCACTGACTTGGGTCAGCACAATCAGCCCTCCCCCAACCTGGATGGACTGACAGAAGGGCAGAGTCCTTGCTCCAGGACCCAGGACCTTAAAGACTGTAAGTCCAGGTCTGCAGAGTCTGAAGGTCTTGGACAAGCAGGTCCCTATCACTGGCATCTCTGTCCTAGAAGAAGCCCCAGGATAGGATACAGAAGCACAGCTATGTATACTTAGTGTTCCCAGAAAAGATGGCAGCAGCTTTACCCACAGCAAGGTGTCTTGTTGGGCCTAAATGGCCCCTAGAAGAAAAAAAAAAAAAAAAAAAAAGAAAAACTAAGAGAAGGTTTATAATTCTGAGAAGGAAAAAAATCTGATTACATGTCTCTCATTTTCCCCAGTGTTTAATTACCAGGACACTCTGCATCTGAGCTCCTAAGTTCACAGAAAGTTTTTCACACATTACATGAAAACACGCACCACCTTGAAAAGGAGCTGGCACAGCCACTGTGAAACCTGAGAAGCCTCCTTCTAGGAAAGACCCCCCGGGGCCTGTTGAGAAAAGCAGTTCTCCGGCCTGCTTTCCCAGAGGATGCTACAGCCCAAACAGGGCTAGGATGCTTGCCTGGCCCAACCAGATTAAGGGCTTCCAAGGCTGGACATGTATGTTCTGAGAGCAATGTGGATCAGAGACCCAAGCCTGAAAAGCTCCTGCAGCCACTGCCTGGAAACCAGCATGGCTTTGACACAAAGCCAGGTAATGAGCCCTTCCTACCTCTACCTTCTTTGTTATCCACTTCCTACAATGACTCTCTCATCAGCTGCAGGATGGGGAGCAAAGTGCCCTCCTAGAACTGAGGCTTCTTGTCTAAGATCATGCACATCCTGCTGCCCTTGACAACCAAAA